>JTDE01001839.1:4219-15499 GCA_014338405.1 Paragonimus skrjabini miyazakii | reverse complement strand
CAGTTGTGCTTGGTTTTGAAGATGTAACTGAGTTTGTAATTTTCGACAGCGTTGCCTTTCCATTGCATTGACCACGAAATACCCCAGTAATTCCTAATGAAAGACATGTCGCCACGGTTGTTGGTTAGTTACACATCTGAATTATATTTTCAGCCTGGTTCCCTTATAGCACTTCCGGTGGGAAAGTGTCTACGTTATCACGTGGTTGTTTCTACCTACGGTATGGTGTTAACATGGGTAGCACGTTCCACCCCATCATTAACAACGTGCGTGTTGTTTTGTTCATTGCTTACTGACTATGCTTCAATTTGCTTGCCATGTGTACGTATGTCAATGTTCACTTTTCTGAGAGACAATGACCAACTTTGATGCTCGTTATTTATCCAACGAAAAAATTGATTCCCACTTCTACCATTTCAGCTACAACCCTTCTATCTTCGTATCATGTACGCGTTGATCATAGTGTAGCGAAAAGGCGTCCAATAAAGCACAATCTTTATCGCCCAACACGCTAGTTCACATGCTACGCTCGCGCTCGCTTTTATGAGTCAGCATTCCAGTCCACAACACCCCCAGGTTTCCGTTCACGCGTCGTGTGCACTTCTACTCGATTTAGGTGGGTGATTGGCCCCTTCTACTCGGGGGTTTTCTGCCTGCTTTTCATCGTCCGTTGATCCGATTTCGTTGAGCAACGGCTTGTCCGGTCGCTCGTGCTGTCCTCCGTCTATTTACTTTAGGCTTTGTTAGGTGGACAGCCACCAAACAGACAATTGCATTCATTTACCGCACCTTTACATTGTTTTCTATTTACATTGTAGCTCACCATTGGTGCTTCATTACTGTGGACTAATCATTTAATCGCATCCCTCTGAGCGTGCATCCCCAACGTATTTTCTAAGCGATAAACATTCCATCAAGATTTTTCGGCTTCTCAGTTCTACTCGCGTGATTGAATATACGATTAGCTGATCTGTTCAGCAACTAAAGGGACATAACAGGCTTTGAACGAACTCTACAACCGTGTCCGGATATTCCTGAGAGTGTTGGAATAATCACGCCTTCAATTTGGTCATCCATGCTATTTCGGCTGCCACGTCTCGCCCGTTGGTCCGATCCGGTCGAGCGATGACTCATCCGGTCGCCCGCGCCGTTCTCCATCCGCTCACCATGGGTTTTTGAACGCACCTCCCCCTGTGTTGGGGTATTCCGCCGAGAGTTGGAATGCTCGCACTTCCTGCCTGACAGTCCACCACAATAGCTTAGGTGAACTGGATTAAACAGCCAGTAAGGTTAATACATGCAGCATTATCATGCGTTCATCGTAGATTAGGTGGACTGGACGGAGCAGCTACTAGTGTGAACGCATACTACTGATTCAAACGTTGATCATAGCTTAGGTGAACTGGAGGGAGACGCTAGTCTAGTCAATACCTGCGGCATAATTAGGTGTTGGTCATGGCTCAAGTGAACTGGACGGAGCAGCTACTAATGCGAACGCATACTAGATACTTAAGCGTTGATCATAGCTTAGGTGACCTTGACGAAGCAGATACTAGTGTGAACGCAAAACATTTAGGATACTACGTAATTTGCGGCTGGCTTTCGTTGATCGGCTCTGAGACTGCCTTCATGTTGGCACACTTCGTGACCTAGATCTAGTTCTGAAAAATGCAGAGCATTTACTACGACTGCCCCATCATCGCACATACCCTAACCACCAGGGTTGCAACTTAGTATTCTAAACATGAAGTACAAACACGCTGATGAATGAATGAATTAACTAATTATATAATATACGTTCATATTATTGCACGCGTTGGTTATCCCGATTCATGTCTTGCACTGAGGTTGGTAGCTGCTCTGTCCGGTTTACTTAAGCCATGATTAACGCCTAATAATGCCGCATTTATTCGCCGTGATAACTGCTCCATCCGGTTGACTTAAATTATGCCAAACTGTGCTCCATGTTTAGACACCTATAACTGCTCCGTCCATTTGCCCTACCTTACGAGTTAAGCTGAACTGCACTGCACGATTAGACACATAACTGCTTCGTCCATTTGTCCTACCTTACGAGTTGAGTTAAACAGCACTGCACGATTAGACACATAACTGCTCCGTCCATTTCTTTTACCTTACGAGTTGAGCCAAACTGTGCTCCATGTTTAGACACCTATAACTGCTACATCTATTTGTCCTAGCTTACGAGTTGAGCCAAGCTGCACTGCACGTTTAGACACACAACTGCTCCGTCCATTTGTTTTACTTTACCAGTTATGCCGAACACATAGGTGGACGAGTGAATTCACTGGGAACGAGAACTTGAGAATAGAATTTTGAATTATGTATTTGATAAGTGTGAGTAAATCTATGAGCATCCTCTTTTTTTCCAGCACAGAATGTAACATTTGGTTTCCATATGTTATGGATGTCCTTCCGGATGACTGAAACCGTGTATCAGAGGAAGTCTTCATCATCATGTCGTTCATCGTATCTGTGTACGCATATATGAAGGAACTTACTTTCTTCAATTGCATTAACAGGATAATCGTTCCACGTTTTGTTGATTCGCGCTTTCTTCGGTCCGTGTGCAAGCGGTACACTACCAGCAGATCGGTCTAATACGACATCCGTTGTGGTTGGTATGCAAGACTTGCTTTCCATAACCACCGGGGGAGTGCGAACAACGGCTGAAGTAGACAGAACTGACAAAACTAAGGATTGGAAACGTGCAATTACCAGACGACTGAGGTTGAAGCTGTTTGCCACAGAATGGACACTCGTTTATGCTTGCCATTTGCATACATTTGGGGTGAAAAATCAGCTGATCAACATCGCACCAATAACTGTCTATCTGTATAGGGTCGCCGCAGAGTCCACTAGCAACCACGATTTAGGCTTTTTCACCCACCTCGGTTGCACACCGCTTGCAGCTGAGCCCATGGAGAAGTCGTATAAAGGTAAGCCAGTTTTTGCACGTTCCACTATCTTACTGGCAAAAGCACCGATGCTGTTAAAGCAAGTCATCGCCGCGCAGTCGTTGCAGTCGAGCAGTTTTTAAAGCACATGATGAAGGGCATTATAGTGACGGTTGAAACTGGCTGCAGTAAACGGCCGAAGCTGCGTGCCTATCAACCGTGGAATTGGCAAGTTATACTCCGCCAGCCACCGCTCATGAAGGGGACGTGACCTTTGGAAAGGGAAATGAAAACTACAAAAGACCTCACTGTTGGGGTAGAAATGTTTCCAAAACACCGACAGGATGTGCATGCATGGCAGCCACATTGTACGGTAAAACGTTCATTCACGTGTGCCCTCGATGCTATCCACGACGAAAGTGTCGCCATCATGTTGCACACGAAGCTACAGTGTTCAAGGTGATTTGTGGAGAACCGCTTAACTTGCACTCAGGTACTGTTTCGAAATGAAGTCGTGGAGTCTGTCTTTTCAGATACTTTTGGGCAAGATGACTTGCAAACGTGGTCATTCTGTGAAGAATGTTCTTCACGTACCAGTCGACATCGACAACCTCACGACGATCGCACCCATAGGTCGTTTGTATTTCGTACTCTCGCATCAGCCACTCATTGAGAATTCATATTTTCTGAATGGCGACGGCTAGGAAGTCTCTTGGGTGCGTCCGCTTTTTCAAACGTCCGTTTGCGTTTCCCAGCCTATTATGCTTGCGACTGCCAAAGTGGACAACGTCGCTTTGCGCACGGATGGTCCACTTTGGCTTGATGTTTAGCCAATTACACAACAAATTATTAAGAAACTTCCTATCCGTCCGGCCGATGATATACAAATCAAGTTTGAACCTACGGTAAACAGTGTAAGAGTGTAACTTACTCCTACTCAGTGTCTGCCGTAGTTATTCGGTGGAACAGAAAACAACTGCGGAAAGAGTTTGTCTTTTAAAAAATATGACGGACGAACTTTGCCCTCCTACATGCTTACGTGCTTGTTTATCCTGTGGGTGGCATCCACATTCACATCATGCAGGAAACGTCGGAAAAGTTCGACCTACGTTCGCTGGGCAAGGCAGATACGCATATATCTGTTGCCGTTATCCCGCAGTGCGCATCACACCTATTGCACTAATCACCGGCAGCACTTCATCGAGGTTCTCCAAAGTACCGTGACCAATATTACCTAACAGACTCATTTGACATTACAGGCTTTAACTCGCGGCGGATGTTTCCACGGCCACCGGCTATGATAAACTTCCCGTAAACGGCCGCCACATACTGTTCAATGTCAACTGTTGGTGTACTGTACTAGAACACACCCCTGTGTTCGTTCAATTCACCGACGGTGAGTCCACAATTTGTAGGATGGGAATCATAGAAGACGACTGAGGCGGTGGTGGTGCTCCAACTCGAAAGAGCTCACAGCCAGATACGCATCTCGTCGGACCACATGAAATTGTGATTTGCAACATGTGTCGCGAGAACTGATTCGTTAAGACTAACAACAGTTAACCCACTAGACAAATCGCTACACCCCTACATACATTCGTACGCCTTTTGTACTTCGTACAACGATGATAAATCTGCACGGTCTTCAGGCAACCAGATCACCTTACCTTATCGTACTTCAAAGCTATTTTCGACCTACGGCTCGTCCCACGAACGTAAACAACGCCCACCTCGTCCATGCACCTCTGAAGACACTCCTGAAATTGTGAGAAAGTGGAAAATTCGCGATCTTCAAACACTGTTTTGAAAGTCGCAATATAATCCATCCCCTACAAATGGAAAATAAACAACTGAAAATAAAATGACAAGCATGAGAAAATAAATCGAAAACAACCCCAACATTCTTGTGTTCACACTGCCGCACGCAACGGACCACAACAACAGCAGCCATAACGATTTTCGAAAAACAATTACGACGAGGTGGTCTTTAATTAATGGTCAGTTAAAACAAAGACATTTGAGTCCATGACGCAGACTTAGACGGCTTCAATTTCTGCATCAGATACCAAGCTAGTAAAACAATTTTTTTCAGGAAAATAATTTTCCCGAACACGACAGCTCAGAAACTCACGGTCTACGGCTAGCACTCTTGGCGCCCAGTAACTAGTTTAAGCTTGTTGTTTTTGTTTGCTTGCTGACAATAACCGTAAGCATTTCAGTTTATCTGGTGTATGGCTCCCCGAAACCGCAAGTCTCAGGTATATATCAAAGGCGGAGCCAGTCTGTGTATTAAGTGTACGAAGTCTCTGAATTCTAATCAGCAGGGGATGCGCTATCACGGTTGCCAACGCTGGACTCATAGGGGATGCGAACCCCAAGTCACTGCTGAGCTTTATAAAACTCTAACTCACAACATTGTTGGTTGTCTAATCTTCTTTTGTAATAAGTGCAGGACAGGATTAAAAGCACACCTTTCTAAATAATGTCCTACTTGTGACGCCACTCACGCCTCTAGCTGTCCCATTACAAAATGTGACGCCCACTCACAAACCGAGCACTCGAAGAATAACGTCTATTGCCGGACAAATAGTCTGTTGAACCCGGCCGCAGCTATTTCTAGACTTTTACTTCTGCGTGAGAGCTTAAGGGCCTCAGTCGGCACTGCTGATGTCCAGCACCCAGCTAAAGAGACCGAGGTGGTTGCCTCTTTGAATGTGCATCATCCCATTAGCAACGCTAAGGTTTCCGCTGTTAATCGGAGCATACGGGTGACAAGTAATAACACAAGTACCGGTGGAGTTAACCCTTCTGACGTGAATAGCTCGTTGGCCAGGGAAACAGGGGCTCATAATAAAGTAAGTGAAAAAGACAAGTTAAATGATACTAGGAGCCACCTGAAAGACGCTGAGGTTCAGTTTGTCACCGGCATAAACTCAAAGTCCTCGGGTAACCCGTATAGCGCAATTGATTCTAACCTTGCAGAATCGCTGGCGACATCATTGGTTGAGTATGGACACCCTGGCCGCCAACTGTGGTCCGAAATATGCACTGTAACAAGATTGGAGGATTTCTGCAAATCAGCTAGACTTTAGCGGCTCTCGCAGTCTAAGTCGGCTGCTCCAACGAAGTTTCCCCGCCTACTGAGGATAACCTTCGAAAGCCATCAGTACTCTGAGATGGCGCTCACAAGAGCACACCTACTTCGGGGTTCTAGTATAGTACACGTATGCCTAAAACCTGATCTTCCATATCTGGAAAGAATCCAAAGAAGGGAGTCAGAGAATCCCTTTGACAACTCTAACCGAAATCTAATCATACATGGAGTACCAGAGCCATATGCTTTGACATCGTCGTCAGATAGTGACCTCCTGCAATGACGATTCATCAGAGATAAGCTTCTACTAACGGATATTACCTGTACTAGAGTAACAAGAATGCCGAGAGCTAGCGACCTTGCCCACCTAAACGCAACAAAACTGCTGAGAGTTAAATTTCTCATGGCCGACATGTCAAGTACGGTTCTGAACGCATGGCACTGTCACAAGTCGAAAGTTCCTGGAGATATTCGGGTTCATAGAACGCTTCCCAGAAAGCGGAGGCAACTTAGAAGATCGTTGCTTTCATTTCTAGCCGACGAACCGATAGTTAATGTCTCAGCAGGTACTCACCTCACCGAACAAGTTCTCTCGAAAGACGTGCTCTTACTGACTCCACAAGAATCGGCCTCAGTCTATGTGTAACTAAACCTTTATCAGCACAAGCGGCAGTCATCCGTCCACAGGTCACGATACCAGACAGTCGGATGTTAGCATCTGGGACAATTGTAACTAACCTAAATTACTGGAGCTGCATGTACACTAACATTTCAAGCCTGGCGAATAGGCTTCCGGAGCTGAGGTTGCTCCACGTGGAAAATAAATTCGACATTATAGCACTTACAGAGACGTGGCAACAGCCAGACATAAGGGACGCAGAAGTAAACCTGTATGGAATGTATGTTTTGTGAAGAGATGGGACCGATAAGCGGGGTGGGGGAGTAGCACTGTACCTGTCTAATAATATGGACCGCGTGGAATTGGACGATCCAATATTTTATATGGCACCAGAGGTTATTTGGGTAAGCATCCGTCGTTGTCCCAATAAGCCCCACACCTTAGCTCTTATATACCGCCCGCTCGCAAGTGACATGGTGTATGATGGCAACCTAGCAGCTGCTTTACGCAAAGCTATCGAATTGACTTCAGGTAGTGTTTTGGTATTAGGTGATTTTAATCACCCTGATACTGATTTCAAAGCTCTGGATGTGCACTCTGGTCGGGGCTCCTCTGCCGCATCGTTTCTACAAACCACCATTGAATTAGGTTCATTTGAAAATGTACCAGGTCCCGCCAGATTGCGCCAGGGTTTTGCACCGTCCATTTCAGATCTAGTCATAACTTACGAGCCTGGTTTGGTTGAGAACCTCAGCACCTAAATGCCGCTAGGTTGCAATGATCTCGCTCTAATTCTGTTCCGATTTATTTGTGCCTCTTCTAGGTTGGTGGTTGGTCTTTCAACACTACGCAACTACTTTAAGGGGGATTACTTGAGTATGAGGGACTATTCTATAACGGCCATTCAGAACTTACCGTCTTCATCCTCCGCCGAAGTGTTTCGGCCCTACATCATGGCCACTATTGATAAGGTGATTGACTTATTTGTTCCACTATGAATCAACAAAAGTGATAAGCCGTGTAATGGTATTTGTAGATATAAAAAGACTTATTTGTGACAAGCGTTATGGCTGAATGCAATTCAAATTAACCCAGACTTCGGAAGCCTTCAATCAACATGAGCTTACTAGAAACAATTGTATCGAAGCTGTTTGTTTGAAAAAGCATCCATAAAACCAGGTAATCCCAGTCTGCTTACAGATTCTGGCCTGAATAACATCAACCGGGAGGCGGCGGAAATCATTGCGGATATGCTTGAAAAGGTAGTCTTGGAAAATACCACCAAAGCCGTCTTGTCGGTCAATTGCGGAACCCCTACGCCCAGCGTTATCTCTGTCCTAAACGACAAAGACTTTAGTCATATCACTGTTCTTGCGAAGCTCAAAAAATTGAACCCTGATAAATCTCACGGTTTTGATAACATACCACCAAGATTGCTAAAAAATTGTGCAGATAGCCTACCTAATCGTAATTGGCTTGCTTCGGAAGTCTTTCGAGGAAGGCGAAGGTAAACCTGCTGACTGGAAGCAATGTGAAGTAATGCCGCTGCACAAGGGCGGTGCGTGTAACTTGGCTTCCCATTACAGACCCATTTCCCTTCTCAGCATCTGTTCAGAGGTAATGGAAAGCGTTGTTGACGACGATGTCTGACAACATCTCCACACACACGGAACGATAACCCTTCAGCAACACGGTTTCAGATAGGGCCACTCGTGCGTTACCAACCTAACAATTGTCCATGAGCATTGGACAAAAGCAGTTGATTCTGGCGACCGAGTCGACATCATCCTGCTAGATTTCTGAAAAAACCTTTGCCAGGTGTGACCACGGCATACTGCCTTCAAAACGGCGATGGGATGGAATGGGAGGGAAGCTGCTACGTTGGTTGGAGACTTATCTGAGTGGACGCACCTGCTCTGTCCGAGTTAATGTCACCTATTCAACAATTCGAAATGCCCAGTGTGGGGGTACCGCGAGGGTCAATTTTAGGACCGTTGATGTTCAACCTATACGTCAATGGAATACCGACCCTTTTGTCTTCGAGCGTTCTGTTGTACGCAGTAAGCACGAAGCTTTGAAGGCCATTCATGCTCCCTCCGATGAATCCGGTCTACAATTGGACCTTGATACCTTGTGTAACTGGTGTAGATTTAACAAAATACCACTGAATGTGGCGAAGTGTAAGGTCTTGAGGCTTCGCCACAACAGTGCGACCTCGTATTACCTTGATAATGTTAGTCTTTGTGTATCTGAGAAGGGGAAAGACTTAGGGTTGATTATCACTCAGGATTTAGGTTTCTGCGTTAAATGCAAAATGATGGCACGCAAGACTACTAATGTCTCTAGGTGCGTCAACCGTACCCTAGGCTGCCTAATCGCGTCAAACTTCATTCCCGTTTATTCCACCCTAGTTCGCTCTTTACTAGAAGTAAATATTCAAGCCTGTTCCCCTTACCACCGTAAGGATGTCTTATTGCTTCAGAAATTTCAACGCAGAGCTACAAAGTAAGTCAGGGGCCTTCGGAACCTGAGTTATCAGAGTAGACTTCAAAGTTTGAATCTGTTTAACCTAGAGTTTCGAAGGATGAAATGAGATACCATACTAGCTTACAAAACGTTAGCCGACTGCAATCACCCTTGCTCATCTATCCTACGTAGAACTGGACATCAAAGTTCAAGAGAGATTAGTTATAGTCTTAAGCGTCAACGCTACCGTTTGTTTTGCTGGCGTCATTCGATTGCACTCCGAGTGGCCCCCTTCTGGAGCAACCTGCCAAAAGAGGTTGTCTCAGCCTTGACCCTTGCCGTATTTAAGATAAGATTGGACGAATATCTCTGGGTAACTTCAGAAATTTCCAACCAACCTGCTGTTTCAAACAATTTCTGATAGGAAGAACAATCAGTATAGAAGGAAATACGCAAAGCAGTATAACTGGAGTGTTCTTGTGTCTGTTTTGTGTCTGTTTGTGTACTGTACCTGCTGAGTACATGTGTAATGGAACAGATGTGTGAAGTGCAATAATTCTCGATATAAAAATAACGAGTGAAGTCAAAGACTGGACGCACCAAAGATTGACAATGTTCGTTAGGCGCCCAATGACGCTGAAAAGTATTCGGATTGTTTCAAGCGTAGCTGCGGATGCGGAGTGACAGAGCTGAAAGTTAATCCAACATATGGGATGTTTTAGACTGGATAGCAACCACAGGCGTCGTAAGAAGAAGCGGCAAGCGCATGTAGCGGAGTTTTATTCGAAAACGTGTTGTGTTGTTTTCATTCAAGCCAAACAAAAATGTACCATGTAGTTTGATGCAGCAGTTACGCAATGTTAGCAAAATGGTCTACAAAAAATGAAATTTCTACACATGAATGTACGTCTTGTTACATGTCATTTGGACGAGTACATGGCTGCGTGTAATCGACAAAACGTAAATATCTCTGTAATCCGTCAGTTAAAAATTTTTCTTTTCCCATCAATGTTGTAATTTTGTGGAAGTTTGCGGTTTATTAAATTCTAGAATTCTGTAGCTACGACATCATTTTGTTTTAATCCTCCGAAGAGGCAAGCTAAGAATGTGCGGTAGTTCAGTGGCATGGAGATTGATGAAAAAGATGACCAAAAGTTTCATACCATGTTATGTAAGAAAATTGATGGTGGAATATAATGGAAAAATATCTCATACATGTGGAAGCATATGGTTATACTAAAATTTGAATGTGATAAAGCGGGAAAACGTTATTATATTTCCGTCGAATGAAACATTGTTAAAACATGGGGACTAAGCTATTCATAAGGCAATTACCTGTTTTTTCGAGAATCAGTTCGAAGGTCGTTCAAAATGCACAACGGTCATTTTGGCGCAAATAATCGTTTCTTAAATAATTTTGGAAATTTTAAAATCGAATTTTTAGTCAAAGTACGTACAGTATATCAATGGTAAATAAACAGTGTTAATGGGAAAGTTGATATACACTGATCAAGTCCCAAAAGTATTGGTTCGGTGACGAAAAATGTTTCAATCATTTCCATGAAACTAACGCACTATTGGCGTTAATTGGCTTTTGTAAGCCTGATAAATGTGCTCGTCGCAATTTTCCAGACGAAATTCGTCATCCTATGGTTCGAGAGCGCTTAACTTTGCGGCGTTTTGAAGATATGGCCCAAATGGTAATATACTACCACACAAAGTTTGCATTGAATTTCAACAAGAATACCGACGTATTTGATGGTGGAACATGTATGGTAATGTTTCCAGCTTCCTTAACTGTACGATATTTATACTATTTCTCCTGGTTTGTAAGATTTCAGGTAGATAATGGTAGACGAAACGTTGCTGGTAGAAATGGTTGAAAAGGACGCTATGATCTGATGGTTTCCATCACCGGTGCATATGGATCGGCATAGGACCTTTTCCTATCATGTCCCATAGTATCACTGAGAATCTTCAGGAGTAAATTTTAATCACTCTACTGCATCGTTTCAATTGGATTGAGGTCGCGTGTCGTTCATACGAAACAATATGCGGGAAAAGATGAACTCAATCTGCCTGCCGATCGCCGGTAAGCATACCTCTCAGCCAATCGCAACTTGATATTTAGAACTCGAAGTATCTATCATGGTGCAGAAGAATATTACAATCAATGTGATAAT
>JTDE01001838.1:93487-124998 GCA_014338405.1 Paragonimus skrjabini miyazakii | reverse complement strand
CACTGGTTCCACTGGTTTTTCACAGAGATGCAAATATAATGCTTTTATACTATCCCCGTTAACCTATTCCGGTATGAATCACTAGCACAGAATGTGTGATTTCATGACCGATTCGATCTGTGTGACAGGCAGATCGTGATCCGTTTGTTACGATCGCGCGAACTGCTATAGGATCGAGCGAACCGAAGACAACCGGTTGAGAATATTACAGCGAGTGGACAAAGAGTATATTGTTGATTTGCGAGATCAACGCGAGAATACACGGATACAAATATGAAGCGATGACGGAGCGGATCGACAAGCGTGCACGCAGCGGGTTCGTACGTTCGAGTGCGCGGGGGTCTTGTCGGTCTCTCTACTCGTTCAAACAAATGTTTAAGTACATACAAAAGTAGGAAACAAAAAGAGTACAAACGGCACGCATACTTCGAACATAATTGACAATAATGGATAGGGTCGCTACAACCCTTACATCCTACTAGTAGCCTGTCTACACACCGCAGGTGAAACACACAAACATGTGCCAGTTGATGACTGCCTAATTTGAAGCTTGTACATTGTACATTTTCTGATTTCAATCGCCTGATAAAGGCTGTCCGAGAGGGTCGAAACTTTGCGAAACCGATAACTCTTTTGGTTTTTAAATCGTTGTGGCTTAACGAAGGAATTACCTGATAATGAACGTTAGCACAACGCACAGTATGTTTCCCCACATCCGTTCCGTTTATGGTTCGAAAGTACTAACTCGCGGACTGTACATCTGTGAGTGAAAGTTCACATTTGCTAAGAATAGGTAAAGCATGTCCAGTAATACCCTTAACAGATATGTTAGCAAGTTTCAATATAACAGTCGGTTCCAGCCGATTCACGCAAGCAAAAGAAGTAAAAGATCCAATACTACCGGTATCAACGATGAAGGAATGTTGAAGACCACCGTTAACAGTAAACGACTGTGTTATGTGGTGCGTAGAATCAAGAGAATTCGTAGAAATCACAGGAAGAACAATGGATTTAAGGTCAGAATTCAATTTATCATCGTCACAACTGGAATGTGTAAAAAAGACTTTGAACTACAGCAAACGAATTAAAAGTGTTTGCTACCATGTGACTTACAGTCGTTTCAATGACGGGTAACATTTGGATCAGGTGCAAGGTGATTATCATCAAGTGTATTTCCAGTGTTTACTTTTTCAGACAACCGCCTATGCTGACCTTCTGATCGTCTCACTTTGTTGTTGTATAAAACCATCGGTTCATCTTTCAAGGCAGCTTTGACATCCTGATACTGTTCGCATAATGTTCTAACTGACTGGAAAGTGGAATTCGGAAGCAGTAAAAGCTTTTGTTGTAGATCACGTAAATTTATTCCAGCAATCAAACGGTCACGGAGTTGAGTCTGTAATTGGTCTTCGAAATTACACTGAGCAGCTTGAGTCTGAATTTCGAGAATGAACTGTCCGATATCTTGATTTTCTTTTCTCACGAGCACATGAAATTTAGCTCTTTCAGCTGCTTCAAAGTTTACAGGTTGTAGATGTGAAAGCAGCGGTTTCTTCAAGGATTCGTAAGGAAGATAAATCGGTGAGTCAGGAAATGACAAGTTTTTCACCAGGCTGTACGCATCTCTGCCAATTATGGTGAGGAAATGAGCGGCTTTCTTTTCCGCTTTCATCTCTTTACCTGTGAGACACCATATTTTAGAGCGTTCGAAATAGTCCTCGATTTCTCTCGACGCATTATGAATATTGAGAATTTCAAGTGGACAGAAATCCATCGTAGAAATTTACAGAAGTCCGCGACGCCAATTGTGATGGTTCCAGTGATACAGAAATGAAGTAGTTAAATTAGCACAACCCCAGAGCTAGCTCTGATGCAATAGTAATAACAACCGAACTAGGCAAAGCAAGTAAATCATCCGTCGAGCGTAATTGTACAACTTGTTGTCAGCAATGTAATAAAACAACAGTAATGATAAATAGGTTCAGTGACAATCATCACAATTGCACAGAGACTGATTACATTACAATTTCGTGGGCTGACATGCCGCGTTACTACTACTACGTAGAAACTAGTTTTGGGCTTGAGCTAAGTACAATTCCGATTACTACAACATATTCCTAACTATCGCATCACTCCAACATAACTAGGGCATGAATCACCTCTGTGACTACCCGGTGAAATTTTCGAAGAGTCACTTCACCCACTCGACCCAATGAATGATGTTCAAAACTTTCGGTAGCACGTGGAGAATCTCCGCTCATTCTCCACACGGAAACATGCAACACCCAGTCGTATTCTCCATGATTTACTGACATGTGCTTATTTGATTTGAATCAGTAGTTTGACCACTACGACCAATCTACTTGGGACCATTCAGTGATATCACGCTAGGATAAATGCCCTACCACTGGTCGGGCTATGACGTTGGACACTGTCAGTAATGACCGGTCACTGCCCGCGCGGGCCCCTCGACGTTTTGCTACCTGGGCCGTCTAAATTTGGCCTATGTGGACAACGGTTTCATACACTCATCAGAAAACTCATAAAGTCAGTTCACAATAAATCTTCCCCTCGTTACTTCTCCAGTAGGCCACGCAATCCCTGCAGGTACACCACTCAGAATCCAACTACCACTCACACACGCCGAATCTTTCCTGCCATATTTAGCCACACGCACTAGTGGATGAGTCAGTTTGCCTGTTCTTTTCCGTTAAATTACTTCAGTGTTACTTTGTATTCGTTCGAGAATCCACACCCGATCGATTTAAATGCTCTGGGAGGTAAATATTGCGGTGTTTAGCTGATTTGCGCGTTAATGTACAAATCTTGCGGAACTGCTGCATCAGACAGCACTATACATTTCTAATCAGCTTGATAAAAAAGACAAAACTCTGTTAAGCACATGTGACAATTCTTTCTACAATGCCGGTGAATTGCAGCCAGCGAAAACGTTCCATTATTGAATTAAAATTTAGCTCAAGTGCTTCTTACCACCAACCACGCTTGGGACATTTCGAATAACTCCTCAGTACCATTGGAAGTTTCATGAACACTGCTCATTCCTGGTGAAACCAGTCTTTGACTTCGCCCGTTATTTTGTATCCAGGTTTGTTGTAATACGTCCATTTTACCACAAAAGTGGTTCTTTTGTTACTTTATTGTCCAGTGTTGCCCTTCTCATTGAATGAAGTTTCTCACGGTTTCTTTATCATTTCCACTTCACAGTTATTTCGTTTGCAACGTTAGTATTGACATCACAGACACCGAGGAACAATCCTATATCTATCATTCAGTTTGCTTTTATCCCCGCCTTCCCAGTTGAAAGAGTAACTCATATGTATTGATATTGACTAAAAATTTGTCATGTTCCGATCACATTATCGTCGTGAAATCTTTGTTTTTTTATTTGATAGCCCTCACTATTATGCAGCAGTGAGTACCCTCAGAAAACCATTGACACAAAAAACTGCACAATTCCTGGTTCAGGCTGCTTAGTCCTGGGAATTGATTTGACATAACGTGAACTGAACTGAACTGAACCGAGTTATGGGTCATATTCGTGAACACAAGCGTGTTAGAAAAATCACAACCAGCAAACAAATTTTTGATTGTCTACTCATTTATTCACTTGTGTCAGGAATAGAAAAACGGATATCAAAAGAAGAACATCACAATTCATGTGTATAGACATTCGACTGCTTCCGCAAGGAATCGTTTTGGGCTCATCGCTTGGCAAATTTTGGCGCAGTTGTTGCACTGAAGGGCAATTCTGGTGATGCGGACAAAAAAAGACGTTAAACCACTGGTGAGCACATCGCATGACACTCCCAAACGAAGTATTACTTCAAAATGAAAATTCTGACTTGAACAGACTGATCTCCCGGATTATCTTATTGAAACACAATAGCTACTGCAAACATCTCTTATCAGTAATCACTACCAAAACGTTGAGCAGTTGTTTTAACATTACTGGATTTAATGAGCATCATGTATGTCGGGGAATGATACTGTAGCGACCCTATTCGTCATTGTCAACTATTCGAACCAGCGACAGAAACACCATGTCCAAAAGCGGCAAGCGCTGTACCAGCTGAGCTACAAAGCCACGCCGGAAGCTCAGAAATTTCACATTTGGACCTAGTTACCCACCCAACCAACTTTGTCATATGGAATCCACCAAATGATCCAGCTGATTGACTGCCCAAGCAGGAATTCTCGATCAGTTCACGCTGGAGACTACCAACGCAACCGATGAGCATTGACACTGAATTACTGCTTGGGCAGTCAATCGGCTGGATCATTTGGTGGATTCCATATGACAAAGTTGGTTGGGTGGGTAACTAGGTCCAAATGTGAAATTTCTGAGCTTCCGGCGTGGCTTCGTGGCTCAGCTGGTAGAGCGCTTGCCGCGTTTGGACATGGTGTTTCTGTCGCTAGTTCGAATCCAGCCAAAGTCCAGATTTTTCGCAAGTGGATCTATTCTAAATTATCAGTAATTCGTTGTCAACTATGTTAGGATGGGAGTATCGTTTGTACTCTTTTTGTTTCTACTTTTTGTATACACTTAAACATTTGTTTGAACGAGTAGAGGTACCGACAACTACCCCGAGCACTCGAACGTACGATCCCGCTGCATTTACGCTTGTCGCTCCGCTTTGTTATCGTTTCCTATTTGTATCCGTTTACCCTGACATTGATCTCGCCAGTCCGAATACTTGCTTACGTATACTAAGTGAATCTAGCTTCTTGTTGAAAATAGACATATAGTCAAAATAATCTTCTCAAAATCGAATGGTAGCTCTTCGAGATGGAGATCAATGATGTTTAATTGAGACTGGATCACTTGGTCTAACAGCTGATCGCTTCACTCAAGACAGGCGTTGTATGAAATTAAGTGGGGACCTATCGCGTAATTCGGTATCGATACGATCAGAACTATGCTGCTTCACAGTATTATCAGGATAGCAACCCTATATCTAATCGTTAACATAATAAAGTTTTAGTCCGATAAAGTGATATCTACGTAGTCAATAAACATACGTTGTAGTCAACCGTTGATTAAGGATCATAAGTGAGTCGGATCAGAGTTAGCGGGTTTTCCGGAGTGTGTTGCTTTCCAGACGATGGATCTCAAAGACATTCGAATAGCTAAATTGCGTGAACCAATTAATTAGGTGTTATGATCGTGCACATACTTTCATAATCGGGCACAGTTGAGGGACCACAACTAATCAAGAGTACCGACTGCTTCTGTAGAAAACCACGATGAAACCATGCATTACCAGGACAACCCTATGCAATACACGCAAACATGGGGAGGTAGGAAAGGCTGAGCAACATTACTATATGATATAGAGATCTGAGAAATATTATAATTCAACTGGAAATCGCAGAAAGGCGGAGAGGGGTCATTATACGGGGAAGCGCTTGTGGCGTAATAAAACGTGAAATCAAATCCTTTCCCCCTAAGATTCAATGGCTCGTCATTTGGTATGTTGATGGGAGACACCAAAATGCGTTTGCATGCTTGTGGATCACATACTCGCGGAGCAGATTAGGTAAGTCTAAGTAGGTAACACCACTCCTCTGTGGAACACCAAGTAGGGTTCAAAAACTTCATAATACGCATGTGGATCTTTACGATAAGGTATAGATGCCCTTCACTTATCCTACGTGAATTTCAGTACACAGAAAAGAGGATTTTTAATTTTTACACAACGACAGTGATAAGCTGCTGCGCTGAATTCCGATCTGTGTTATTATCTTCTAGTTAACTATCTGTCATTCATGTTGTCAATCAATCATGACATGGCTTACATCAAGCTTTATACATCCATTATAATTGACATAATTCTTTCATACGACGTCTTTATCCCTTGTATCATTCGTCTATCTTTTAAGCCACTACTGTGACAACTGTAAAGAGCCGAAAGACAAAATGGCCGCGTACACCGTACGTTAGTGATGTCAACAAGTGAGGATGGATGAACGCCCTGATAACGACATAAAACAACCAGCTTATTCTTTTGTCTCAAGAGAACAAAGCTAGTGGAATTGGTATATTATCCTGACCACGCTGCTTTATGACATACTTCACGCTGTATTGCGCCATCCTCACGTATTAATGAAGAACCTAGTCCGATATAACTAGGAGACTTGATGTACCATTTAAAAAATAACTAATTCGCTGCTCAGTTACAGGTCCCATTAATCTCCACACCACTTTTGCGTCCTCAACCAAAAGATATCTTGCCTGTACATGTTGTCTCATTTCGTGTTTACCGTTGCGTGTGTCCCTGTGGAACCAGCTAAAGAGATGGTTATCAGAACGTATGTGGTAGCATCATCCGACGTCGCCAGCGCGATGAATGAAACCATATCAATAAAACAACTTACTGATACTACTGATGAGTAGTAGGGGATTTTGATTTTCATACAGATTGAACATCACCCACAACTGATCGCAGCTGTTGCATTCCCATAGACAGTTTCAGTCAGCCCATTTCAAAAAGAAGCACTACACTTGAATTTCGCTCTCATTAGAGCTCGTTAGTAGTGCATGTCCTCGTCATTGCCAGGACTAGAACCACGGCCACGCTGTTCATGAGTAAACCGTGTTTACCATTGTGCCATTGACCTCACATTGGGCACGACCGAATTAACATCTGTAAACACTCCAGCACCTTGGCTTGTGAGCAATGATCAGGTTGCCCGATCGCCTCGAGCCGAGGAGACACAATTACTGTCTGTTAGTTCTAATCGATAACCCCGCAATTAGAACTTCCCAGACAGGTCGGTATCTCAACAGTTGTTTTGAAAGCAAATCAAATTTTCGAAAAAACGTTTACCAAAACTCATGTCAGCTGGATGGGCTTGGTGACGTGTACGTTAGTTTGTGGAGTTCAAATATAGCAAGAAAAAAGGTAATTTTTCTATGGAATCAACGGGTTTTCGACAGCCTACCTGGCACACGTTGGAACACGCGGGGCATGTGGCATTTCCAGTAAGATAGTAATAGTTATTCACGGTGTCGATGCGAATTGAACCTCCATACAGTGGGCACTGGAAATAATTATCGGCAAAAATGAGCACAAGACCTTCGGTAGAGGAGCAAATGCGCTGAAAGTGAACGAGGGAGATCTGGTGAATGTATACTCAAGAAGGTAGGGTTTTCAATGCGTGTTTGAACAATAACTCACATCAACAGCTTGCCCCTCCAATTGACTACGAATGTCTGTTTCAAAACACTCTTCGTGGCGATGATTAAGAAGAGCGAATAGCAAATTTTCTTTATCAACTACACACGCTAAATTAGCTAGTTGGTCACTAACTTCAACTTCACAAACAATATTACCTTGGCGTACACATAATTGTCTGTATGGTCTTGTTGAGAAATGTGATTACAACACCAACCTCATGAGCATAAAACTTCATGTTTAGGTTCCTTTCTGAACAAAGCTATGGCATAAATGATTGGATTGTATGTTAGTGTGAAGAACTGAAAACACTGAATAACTGTTATTTATACAAACTAACCAGAGAATACTAAGGTTCATCAGCAACTTATGTGAACAATGATAATGGATATAGAATGGGTCAATCCGGATTGTGACTAGTATTCACAGATAAACTCACAGCCATCGACCATCTTAATGCGATGACCCTTCACCTAACCTTTGTAATGCAATGTTACGGCTGTTAACTGGCATCCGCAAAAACATGCACAGAGGAACATATGAAGTTTTGAACAAACATATGCTTAAAAGCACTGACTTACGCACAACCCTAAATACAGACACACTCACGATTGTGTAATAACGAAAAACTTGAACCGTGTGAACACCTGTGGGCGGATAGGCCGGTAGACTCACAATAGCAACCATGTGGACAGTGAGCCTGTTTTTTAACGGGGTCCAGTGGCAGCCGTACAACTCGGTGATTGCAATTTGGCTGGGGTTGCACTAAGATTGTTCAACTAATGGATAGGTCATCCTAAACGGCCTAGTCTGACTGTGGTGCTAGTTTTGCGAACCACCGATAGGTTGGACAGCTGATAGCCCATGTAACCGGTCAGTAGGATGATTGTGTGCATCCATCAAGACCGAGTTAAACGGGAGTGTATCCAGCAACATGGGCGGTTGTATGTGAAGTAACGGACAAACAAACAGTCAGTAAGTATCAGTAGTGAAGGTTCAGGGATTTAGGTTATTTCAAAATTGAACACCACCCACACTCGATCACGGCCTTCGCATTCAGATAAGCCTTTCGGCTAGCCCACTTCAAAAGGAAGCACTAGACTCGAGTTTCGCTTTTATTAGAGCTCATCAGTAGTGCATATCCTTGTCCGGATCGGAGTTTGCACTCTGACCCTCGTGCTTGTGAGACTAGCGTGTTAACCACAAAGGCAGCAACCTTACAATAGGCACGACCGAATAATCAAATCCAAACGCTCAACCGCAACCTTGTATGAATAGTGTTCAGCATGCCCGATCATTTCGAAAAGAGAATGAACAGAATCACTCTGTTCTATCCAATCGATAACCCCGTGATCAGGACTTCTCAGTTAGGTTGAAGTTACTGTCTTCATTGAACAAACTGAGCATGGTTTGAATCAGTAGTGAAGGTTCGGGGATAATTCATTCGGTCTGACTTGGTAGCTTGGAAGCAATGTGTGGCTTTAGATTTTTGGGCTTCCACAAACACCTTATGACAAACGTATTCGATAAATCCATTAATTGCAAGTAATAGATGAATGAGTAAATTTGGGGACTGCTTCTTGGTCACTCCCACAACTGATATACACTGTTACACAAGAACCAGACAAACTAGTCTGCAATACATAGCCATCACAGTTCACATTCGTAGACAGAACAAACGGGTGACGTCACACGGTGTTGGCTAACCTACTCTGACCTAATAAGAAAGGAGCACAGCTTACTCTTTCTCTGTATTCGTTGCCATTTTACTTGAGTGCATCCAATTTTCTTTACTTATCACTCACGTGACATATTGCGTGGTATTCAGTAAACGATTATTCAAATATCATACGAGCTCGTCCTATTCGTTACTACAACGCTCAGCTGGACATTATATTCTAAGAACCGTGCACAGCTGTTCAGTAAATAGAAACAGTGATGAATGCGAAGCTGGACGGAAAAATGAAATGTTTCTGTTGTGTGCCGACTTAACCCCCCTATAGCGCCTTACTAGTAAGCCAGGGAATTAAGATGTGCAATATTAAATTCACAAAGTACAACCTTTGTCGCGAATATTTTCGTATTGAGTCTAGGTAGAGGTGGAACCATCGAATGTGTGATCCGGAAAAACTAACTTCTCCCAGTCAACCAAATAGAAGATAATAAACAGGCTGAATCACACGCACCTTGAATTGTGGGAGAATCCGTATGAACACTGCATAGCTCCCTTGTGTGACTGTACTCACATGCCTTTCCATGTAAATGTCCATGACACAAAATATCTGACCCGTCAGTTCATCTTCAACACTTCAAACAAACGTCCAAATGTGGTTTATGATAGCCAACATGCATAGCCACGTAAAATGATGAGTGGTTGAATGAGCGTTTTTCAACAAAAGTCACTTAAACGTTCGGCACAGAGAACCAAGCACTACATATAATATAAATGGCTCCATTTATTCAGAGCGCTTGGTAGCACTTGTGGGTTGTATCAAGTAGCCAGTGTAACGCCAGAATCACCCAGAGTATGCTGATCGCTGATGTCCAGTTTTTGTTGCAGAATGTTCTTGAAGAAGTTAGTTCGTCTTATTTTACAGTGAGTGATTAAGAAAGATTAGTAGTAGTAAGTGTTTCTCTCCACAATATTTACTTCATCTATCAGTTTAGTTCTAGTGGTAACTCACAATCCTGATGAATCTGTATGTGTTTCTTTCAAAATTGGACTTTGGGATTAGAAAGAATTTGTCAGCATGACAATATTCAGAAAAGGCCGTTCATGCTGAATCTTACGAATGTTCCTTCTTGGTTAGACAAACGGTTGTGCCATGCAATTCCATTGGTAAATTTGATGTTTTTTATTTAAACTGCTGCAAAGGTTTTGTGAACTAAAAATAAAGTTTATCTTTGTTTGTTATTTTTAACACGGCTTATTTGAATGGTAATTTTAAAACCTTTGTTTCACACAAAATATGATCTAGCAAACCAGCGATTTCCGTACACTTTTACGCTTAATTAGACCGGGTGAGCTGTTGGCTGTTTATTAGCCTATTATTAGCGATAGTTTTGAGATGCTAACTTACCTGGAGGACTTCTGTTGTTAGTCAAATCAAGGAGCTTCTTGTGATGGATTCAGAATACATTATGTTTAAAAACGCTTATTGTTACAGTTAAAGAGCAGTTAAAATAAATTAGTTTTAATTTAAGAAAATAACTGTAACACCATTTCCTAGGATACCGTTTAGACTCATTAGGCTGAAGACTTTAGTCCAGAACACCAAGGGTGTTTAACCCATGTGTGAACCCTGAAATACCGGGTGCCTGTAACTCAAAATTTAATGGCATACAACGCATAGTATATTACCCGTTAAATCCAAAGTGACAATCTGGCATGGGTTCCGTGGAGAAATTGTGATCGGGTAATACTTCTAGAAAACTTATAACAGAAGACAAAAGAAACCATATCTTAGACCTATCGGACTATTTCACTGTCTTATGTGCGAACTACACATTTCAACTAGAAGGATGATAGCGACAAAATGCTTAAATAAAAGGACAACCCAATTCGAGTAAATTCTCCTGGTAGGCCGTCCGCATCTCTCTCGGAAATTCGTGAAGTTCATTTTACTATCGCAATATTTCGTGGTCAAAAAGCTATCAGCATGGAACGTACTGATTTGAAACAAAACGGAGCGGCCCCAAAACGGAATAAAAAACATTGAGAAGTGTAGCAAGTCAGTCGTAATTCTTATGACACGGTTTGGTAAAGTAATGACACAGCTCGCGAATGTTTCAGAAAGCTTGCAAACGAATTAACATGGCTCAATCGTTATTAGAAGGTCTATGACCTCCAACTGGTTCTTCATTGGCTTGCGACTCACTTTTTGTATGTTACTCTTTAGTAACTATTTTTTTAAAGTGGAAAGCTGATCACGAGTACATAATCAATTATGGAACTATTTCACGTTAACATATTCAGTTAAACTGAAAAGTGTGTGATCTTTCCAAGCTTAGCATTGTCTGCAAGTTTATCAGATAGTTGTTGTAACTGTAGGCGGATGATACCCAGCCGAAAGGTCTCAGCCATTTGATCTCAGCAGAGTATACACCCCGTGTTAACAAGCGCAACTATGCTATAGTAGTGTGCGGACAAATTTGACTGACCAGATTAGGTTAAGCGGAACCCTCACACTATAAAAACCGCAGAACTTCATCATCTCTCCTTGTTTCTTTCAAATTCATACGGAATTGCTGAACAATCCGATTATGATGCGGCCCTTCCGTCAACGTTTCTGAAGGTAGGCGTTTAACCGATCGCTAATCAAACACCCAAACGATTTTCCTCGTTATCCACTGCACTTTCAGTATATCCGTACATTGTGCGTTAAACCACGTCACGCCCAATGATCGGTTGGTCAATACGAGTTTACTTCAAGACTAACTGGATTGACGACTTGCACACGCACTGGATCTCTTGCACCTATCTGTCTGGCTAGTGTGCCACAACCAATGAGTCAAACAAACTAACAGCAATCGAGTATTTGAGTGCCAAAGGGGATGAAGTCAACGGGCAACGACTAAGATTCCCATAATCTGATCGCCTCAACTGTTAAACTATTAATCAGCGGTTTGCCACACGTTACGGAAGTCAGCAGGTAATTCAGGTGTCGAACGATAGGGTGGATTGTCGAATGTGTAAGTCCGCTTCACATGAACTAAAAGGTGGGTTGATCCGGGCGTGCGCCCTTTGATCAAAAAACTCACCACATTAACTGAGCGAAATGTGTGTCAATCCGCATACCTGTCTATCACGAATGTAGTTTTCTACAGTGTAGTTTCGCCAGTAGTACCGGATACTGCAATACATATATTTTGACTATTTCATTCAGATAAGTTTGATTGGATCCACTGTGATGAGAGCATCATATAAATGTGTCGAAAACGTACACCATTGATATTGATGTCTCATTACTTTTGCATTGTGCATGTATAGTGGTTAGAAGTAATAACTCATCCGCCTTACCTCGATGGCTCACTGAAGTCCGAAAATCGCTCGACATTGTCAAGAACTTTTGACGGAAACGTGCAAAAATTCGGTCTTTCACATAAACCCAGTCAATAACATAAATATAGCCTGATTTTGGTCACTCATCCGACGCACATGCTCCCTTAACTTAAACCTACTGTTTTGTAAATGACACATACAAAAGTTAGAAAAATATTTAGCCAGAGTTACTATCCAACTTTTGCGTATGTTGGATATTTGGAAGAACTTGTGGTGCGGGTTCATCGGGTACACATAGATAATGGATAGATACATCCAAGAAAATGAATGTGTGCATTTTATGTGAAAAGTTAACAATGGCGATGTAGACTGAAGTGGGCTGTGCAATGAACACTGTGCGGATGTTGAGTCGTATAGAGAATAAGCAAACTGATCTCTTGAGCTCGTCCGGCATTGTCTAGATGTTTATTGGAAAAAATGACTATTATGGGAGGCATTACATAAGATATGTTCCTGTTTTCCACTGCTATTAGCGTCGGTGTTTTCCTGCACTCCCTAATTGCTCATGGTTTTGAAAAATCCACTTATCTTTCAGTACGGTATAAATGTATTCAGAAACAGCCAGAAAGTTGTAGCTCACCTGTAATTCATTCAAAAGCTATTAAACGTGTTATGTAAACGCTTAAACAATATCCAACATACGAAAGCGCCTGACGTATTTCCTAAACATTCTAACATATAAGCTGATACCATGAAGTTTATTAGCTGCTCATTGCAGACAGTATTGATAATATTAACTAAAAACAACAGAACTAGTTACATAATTTATGGGAATGCTTCGGTTTATATAACCGTCGATAAATCGTTGTCGCTCAAATTTTAGCTGATTACACGATCAGAACATGTTCTTAAGCTGTGTTAATCATACTGTCTGCTAAGCACAACACGGAACCCATCTTGCAAAATAATAACAACATACACCTCACAGTTTTGTGCAAGTTAATTGTTTGATTACTGATGATGAGTCTAATGCTTCTTTGAGGTGAAATGGACTTCCCTCACAAGCGGCTTCAAATTTCGCATCTAGATAGACTTCTTGGACTGCTGTTTTCAAAGAGAAGCACTAGACCTTGGTGTTGCTTCAGTTAGAACTCGGTGGCGCACATCGTTGCCGAAACCAATACCCGTAATCCGGCGACCCCTTTTTACATTATGACTACTTGTGATGCATTTTATTATGGGCTATGTGGTAAATCATTAATAAACCTAAACATTAGGTCTGGTGGTTGTCCTGCTTCTCCCACTGGTAAAATAAGTTATGTGAAAGAACACACTGAACCCACGGAAAAAGTTTGCAAAGGGTGATCGTGACTGACCGATTCATACTCCACCGTCGGCCAGTCCATAATCCATGAAATACTATGGTTACACATCCACCACAGTAAACTATACGGAATCCACCAAATGGTTCAGGAGCACGGATTGCTCCGATTAGACTAGGCAGACAGTAAACACTGAAATCTACTAACGTTACAATTAAATTTGAAGATGCACTACTGACAAGCAGTATAGTAAGTTTGATACGTCAAATGCGACCAGCTTTTCAGAAATCCTCCTCTTTTGTTTGCATCTAGTTGATTCTTGATTCAACAACGCGGCTATCCGCACTAATATAATGGAGATAAACCCTTTTCACATTATAGCTTGTTGATAAGAGAGAACATTATGCCATTCTGTGTGTCTTCGAGAAGTTTGTCACAGTTTATTTTAGTTGTCTGACTGCACTCTGACATCTAGACATCTTTGTTCTGAAATCTGCCTTATTCTGACCATATAATTTTCGATTTAAGCATGTTCACTGATTTGGATCTGCATCAAATCAGAATAAGTTTTCGTTTCTATTTGGCAATGGTTCGATTATCTTGTGCGAATTTCGACTCAACTCAGAATAACTAACTCTACTTAATCCAGTGAAGTTCTCATCTAATTTACTGGAAAACGTTCGGTCACTAAAGATTTCGTTTAATACAATTAGAAAAATGCAATTTGCTTATGGATTAGGTCCAAATGGAAAGCACAGACGTTTTTACTACATAAAGTGATGCGTAAAAAAATAAATAGCGTTTTTGGTACCTAGCTATTTCTTTTTGAATTGACATCAAAGTTCTCACGTACGGCACAAATTCGGAAATTGGGTGTGTAACAGAAGAGCTGAAAAGAAATTCGGACAGTAACTAAACTTACTCGATGGCAAGTTGCCCTGATAGCCAAGAATGTGCTGACTTCAGAACAATGTGCGGATGACCAAGCTTTGCTTGAATTGTGATCAACACAAACAGAATCGGGGCCGTAATACTGAAGTTCTCCGTTGACAGCTTCACCTATATATTCATTTCAGAACAGTTCAAAATTAATCAGTCACGGTAAATTAAGTTTACAATTACAATAGTATATAAGGCTGCACAGATTGTTATTGGCGGGAAACTGCAGAAGTTGGACATAAAGAATCAACAAAACCGGGCACGCCTAACATCATAATGAAGACTACCAAATAACTACTGATGCAGACAATCTGTCGGTATGCAGAAGTGGTGGTCAGATTTGAGCGCTGTTTAGTGTATACTTTCAAATAACAAGACGTATTGTAAGAATTAGATAGGTACTAACAGTACTAGTGTTGAACGACACAAGACCCAAAAATCCAAGTACGTTCGAGGCATGGTTAGGAATGTGATCGCGAGTTTATGACAATGTTGACATGTGTTCACTGCAGTGCAGTTATACGAATAGACAGAATAAACAGAGCAAACGCAGTTACATCCACAACACGGATAGTTGAGAAAGTTAGATGCTATGAGTTGTCAGTGGGAGTCAGACGACTAGTTGCCATCAACTTTATTCACTAAAGCAAGATACGAGTGAGATGAAACAACAAAAATTGTATATATTAAAGGTCAGCTGCTCTGCAATGAAATTTCTTTGTAGATTTTGTGATCAACAGAACCGTCCACTCTGATAACCTACCTTCAGATAGGCAGTCACAGTGTCACAGCTAATGGTGACAAATAATTATCTGTTTGAGTCATAATTGGCTGCCATACCCGAGTCGCATTTCATCTACTATAGTCTGAATAACTTGGTCATCTTTTGTCTTATGCTCTTACGATTATCAAAATTTCTGAAAGGAACCGTCCTGGACGTTTGGTTTCGTCTTTTCGTTATGGATCAATACAGAGACAGGTATGCACTGAACCGAGTATTCAGATTACTAGATTGTCGAAATATTTGCGGCAGATTACAAGTACTGTTGACTTCGCGATGTTCATTTTAGCCAGCTGTACGTTGTGGTGCGGTTGGTAATCATTGTTGAGTGGCAAGCAGTGTTCGGGTTTCTATTCAGCTCATTATATATTAACTCTCAATTGCGCAGTTTGTCTATCGCGGAATCTCTGAAGTTGCAGTATTCCTCCGACTTGTTTTTTTTTGAACCGCTCTAAATAGAATTAGACGTACATAAACATTTTTAATTTTCGCTAGGATGTATATTTTTATCATGTACGCTGGAATCGTTGTGGGATTTCTCGAACGTTTAAAAGTCTTGACAATTCCAATGAGACGTTTACTTCTATAACATTTTCAGGTTCGATCCTGTTTTATATGACCTCTGCTTAGTTTCTGATGTGGAGAAGGTCAGTCATTTTACATTAAACCGATGCAAAGAAACTGGGTTCGAAGTCCCCTAAAAGCAAACGGAAACATCCGTATGTATTGGATTGAAAAATTAGTAGCAATTTTCATTCCTTCCGTCATATTTTCGGAGCCGTTTTAAACAGAATATTTTGGGGGGAAATTAAAAAAATAAGCTAGTCAAGGTTAACGTTAGGTTTGACAATCAAATGTAAAAACAGCTTCCTTTGGAAGTGACACAAATAAGTAGCCTGAGGCCAGTAGTTTACTTGATGAACTTGTGGGACACTGAACACACGGGCGAAACGGTTGTGTTCACGTCACTGCATATGTTTGCATTCAGACAACAGTGTTGCAATCAGGCCACTCATGGGTGTTGAGTTCAACGTTAATTGACCTATGCAGTTGAAAAACTGCTGAATTCATGTTGAGTGCAGCACTTATAGAACACGCAACTTTCCTGAAGTTCGCGGAACATATTGTTTAGTTTCCGAATCTAACTCCTAAGTATATAATTACTCGGGCGGTCAGAACTTGTTGATCCAGTTACGTTCAAGCGTTCGTTGGGTTTCGTTATGTTGCATTTTTGCCTGTTTCCTTCGACAGGCAAACATTAGAAATCTGTTCGGATAACTTTCTGACAAATTCCGACTTGTTTGTTACACATACTCTGTTACACATACTCTTACAAAAGTTGATTACTGTGCTGGCATGGGTGTTTTGACTAGGAGGGGGGGGGACACTAAGCCAAATCAAATTCCCATATCTTCGGTTGAAGTCTGTTGGAACCAATATACTTCTATGATTATATTGATTGTTGGATGGAAGCGAGATCGACAATCGACTAAAGCTGACCTACAGTCAGCCGACGTTGGCATTGCTGTGAGATTTCCGCTGTCTAAATATTCACGACTTAGGGTGGATTGGACATCAGAGACCTTCGATATGGTTTATAGCACACCTGTAACAATCTTGTGTGAAACTTTAGATCCACTTTTCCAAAATACTGACAATAATTCAGAAGACAGACGGACTGACATGTGAAAAATGAGTTACAAGAACTTCGTAAAGATCATTATTTTCATGGATCGCAACACGAAGGATAGGTGACGTCAGATCCGGCATCCGGAAACCAAGCAAGACTTAATACAGTGTAGAAGCAACCAGGCACCACTAACAAAATGGATTATAACCAAACCTTTGGGGAAGAATATCATGCACAGCGTCTTTTAAGATTCAGAATTTTACCGGTCAAGTATATGGCGACTACCACCAACATCACTGGCTTTCATGTGATACACTGTTGCTTAAATCATTCTAGAAGGACAGTGAAGGCAGTTTGAGAATGTTGGCTCTTATCATATTACAGAGCACCGTACCAAACTTCTCAAGTTGTGTGGAACACCGTACGCGACTGGGGCTGTAAGCAAGTTGTTGTTCGTTGTTCACAGTGGATTTTAAGTTTCAATCTCTGAAAGAAGTGAGTAGGATAAATGGAGTAGAGAATGGATGATCTGTAATCGAATGCTACTAGATGAGAAGAAACCTTCTTGGTACGATGCTTAATACCTGAATAATATTGATTAGTAGTAGAGAATTCTGGTTTTCACATGAACTGAATATCACACACAAATGATCTCAGTTGTCACATTCTCATAGACCTTCTAGACTGGAAAGTCTATAAGAATGCGATAGCTGCGATGTCCAAATTATATGAAAACTTAAATAACATTTGAAACGAGTGCGTTTGTGTAAATGGATGATGAAAATGACACGAAGCTTTAATATCATTTTCTCGATGTAGTTGGTCTGGGGAATCTATGACCACTCATGGCACCTAAACGGTTGTCATTGACAGCGATGCTATGAGCTAACGACCATTTCCTTCAGACACATAAAACACTGGGAACTGGACAAGACCATTAATTTCGAGCATTGTTGTTCATAGTATCGCATGCAATACTGTTTTTGACATTCTTATCAACACCATTCGATTAAAACTACCAGATAAACCAGTTGTCTTTCGAAATCACTAATCTAAAGTGTGTTTCACCGCTATTCTATGTAGCCAATCAGTTTAAACATTGGCTTGTTGAACTATACAATTTCCTTAGTTTCCAGACTGTATGCTTTTGGTTCGCCATTGCTGAGTGTATGAGCAAGTAGTCTAAAAGGTGCACAGCGCTGTAAATCACATAAGTCTTAAAGTAGGACCATTAAGAAAACTTGGCACACACTGATCAGAGCACCAAAATTTGCGATTGTAATAAGTTAGTACACATTTGAAACTGTTTTGAAAACCTGCAATGTACTGAATGTGAGAGAAACAAAAGCCAAGACATTTGCACGACATTATCGAAAGCCACCTGTATTCGAATGGTTTTATATTGAGATCCTTAACTTACCAAAATGACCTACTGCCACTAACGACACACAACTATTCCTATGTCAGTCATACTGACGAGGGAATTAGTTGATTTCTGCTTCAGTCATAGGACAAAGCGACCTGCAAAACAGTGCGAAATTAGACAGGCGTGCACAAAAACGCGTAAGACAAACCCGCAAAAGACGGAAAGTGGAATTTCTCATAAAAACTATGTTGGAGACAGTATAGTAAATAGCTTACAGATCACAACGAACACGAAATATCGGAGCACGAGTAAGTGGCTACATTGAGGTATAGCGCAACACATAATTGAGTACCTGTCAAACTCTGGTATTCAAGGCAAAAATAAATCAACACCCCTACTGGACTACAGCCGATCAATGATGAATCAATATATTAATGATGAGCCATAAAATATCCGAGTAGGAGTTTTTGAACAGAAGGCACATCGGTTAATAGGGGGTGAGCAGACTGTAACATTTGATGTGACGATGTTTGCTGTCAGACAACAATAACGGGGAAATCAGAATAATCAAACTGTATGGCAAGAGGTTGCTGTGGCACAGTAACAAAATGTCTGCTAACTAACAAGGCAAATCGGTCGGTTTCAATACTAGAAACTACAAACTACTTTCATTGTTGCGAACTCTAGTAATTCACTCCATGATGCCCACTGAACAACAGTTAGGATATTGTAGTGAAAGGTTAACAGGTGAAAATACCTGGTGGAGGTAGCCTAGTTAAAAGGTAGATGCAAGAAACACTCACTCTGTCGATAGATATAATATACACGTTCAGCGATATGTTCATTGTGATAAACTAACCAATCAGAAAACATTATCCTGTTTCAACGCAAGAACCGGAGAAAGGGAAAGAGAAGTCACTAAGGAAAAACGACTTACTTACATGAAGGTTGGCTATACTAGCCCTAACAACAAATGGAGATAAGTCACATTTTCTATTGTTTTTGTTGAGGCGCCATAATATCCGGTTCTACAGTAGACAAATCTTCATTGGACCGTTATGATTAACTGGGAAAAATGCTTTTAATTAGACAGGATTAACCAAAAGTGTATCCACTTCGAAGTAGCATTCGTGTACTTGTGTTTTTGAACATCGACAGTTCAAGCATGACCTTTGCCTTGCGTATTGAACACTTACTTTAAAGTCAACGGAAAGTTTGAGTGAAACTCAAAGTTAACAAACAGGAGATTAACGCTGGATTTAGGCTCTTCTTGGGATAGCAGGAAAATTAAGAATAACATTGAGCCATTAACGGCATGTCGCTATACTGCTAGTATGTTGCTGACAATTTCACCAGCCTATCTGCAAACGGTGATCTTATGTGTACAGTACTAAATTTCGTTAGGATTTATCCTCTCTTAATGTATACTTCAACAGCAGAAGTGGACGAATGTTGCATCAGGAAGTGAAAAGTAATTTCGAATAAGAAGACAGTTGGATTAGAAAAACAATTTAGACCGGTTACTTTTTTTTACAATTTAACGATTTCGCTCTTCTTAATCAGACACAAAAACTGACTCACGATCGAAACAAAAGCAATTTCTAAGTGGGGTTCTTTGAAAAGCAGATTGCACTTAATCGTTAACGTGTTTTAACAAAGTGAATACCAAGATTATTTTCTGACAGTCTGCATGAAAATTTGCGTTATACGTGGGCAACTTATACTTGTAGATGAGCAATGGTAAATTTCTATAAAGCCTCCATCCTAAGACGACATTGCACATGCATCACTTAACAAGCGTATCAAACTAGCTGCTGTACAGAGCCATATCACTATAAATTCAACGGTGGGCCAGGATTCACAGGTTAAAATTTGTGTTCAGGACTGAACGATTACCGAACACCGTTTTTTAGACAGTTGCGTAGTGGATTACATAGGTTGCACGACTGAATGTCGAAGTGGATCAGGAGGCGTCATCCCTGATAACTTGATACTGGAACGAGCAAAATAGATACTGAGGTGACAATTTCATGTCAAGAGATCCCAATTACCAAGTCAGTATTACCAATCTCATTCGCACAGTCTAGAGAGTTCCATCCTCTCATCAGACATAAGTTTAATAACGCGTGGTAAAGACGAGCGTTCGACCAACATGACTCGTGAGTAATCAACCGAATACAACTATTCAATTCTAGAAGTAGTTATGGGATGGAAAATAACAAGACGCTATAAACAAACGTCAAACTGATATCTGTGTGCACCCAGCAACAGCCACACAAACCACCGGCATCAGTGATCGCTCGTCATCTTCTGGAGAGCCATCACCAGGTGGACCCCATGCAGGCATTCTCACTTGTTTACGCATCTGATAAGCTCCGGTTGTTACTATATACTGAAGCAGTTGTTCTGAAACGCTGCCGTCCACTTCTCTGTGTGCCAAAGGACTCTTTTGTTATTTTATCACTTCCATAGTAATGATGCTACTGTCTGACTAGCGAACAGTTCCACCGTGTGTTTCCTTTACATGTCTAGTTTCACAGTTGACCACTGTTTTCCGCTTTATAATCTCCTGTTCTGTAGTAGTTCTGTAGATAATATGCACAGAAATATGCCAGGCCATACATCGTGCACATTAACTTTTTTGACTGCTCTACTGGAATGGACGGTAATTAAACCAAGGGCTCACTGATTCTTATCTCTTTCCAGGGATGATAAATCCAGTCATAGACGCAAACAGCAAGACACTAGTACGGGTCGAGATAAAAAAATGAAGATCCGTCATACTGTTCAACCGTCAAGGAGACCACAATTTATATGAATGGGGGAAAGTCTCACAGAAGACTAGCGGTTGTATGTGAACAGCGACCTCCCGGAAAATTCCAACGAATACTGGTCCGATGTGATATCGGCTCATCAGCACGTTGGTGAGCGACCATCTCGCAGGATTCTGCCTCTGGACTAGTTTCTGGTTGACCCGATCATCGGGGAAGTATCGCGCACCCTGAAAAACATGGAAAGCACCACTTCAGGTTGGGACAAACTGTTGTCCAACACATTTGAAGTGCATGAAAGCTGATGCCTTGGTCGAATATGTCTACCTTATCCTGCTAACCCAAGGTTGTCCAATCCACTTATACCGCTTTCGCGTTAAGCTTTTACACAAAGTGAACAATCCTTCATCTCCTACTGAGCCCAGGCCTATCACCTTGTCTCCAAAGTTGATACGTTGTTTTTGAAAGATACTGGCCGATCGTTGAAATACGCGCATGTAATTGCCCGCCCTCCAGTTTGCATTCCTACACCGTGACGGTTGTTTCGAGGCGACCACCCTGCTTCGTGCGCTGCTTCGGAACTCGCGCATCACGTTTTCAAGTATGTGCGTCCAAATCGTCCGAATTTATCTCACAATATTCGATTATCAGATCGGCCTGAGCTTTCCGTGCTCCGACCCCTATCGGAACGCTCCCGCCACGCTCAATGGTTGCGTTCTCCGATCCCATCATGGTGTACTCCAGGGTGACGCATTGTCCCCGCTTCTAGTTATCGTGGCAATAGATGAGGTGTTGGCACTATCTCGACCGGAGCTTGGCTATCATTTCCACGATACCTTAAAGTGTTCGCTTACGCTGACGATCTGATCCTTCTGGCTGGGAATCCCACGCCGAGAAGCTTGCAGCCGCTGCTAGTGTCCTGGAACTATCCGGGCTGAAGATCAACTTGCACAAGAATAAGCTCATGGTCATCCGCGGCGACCACAAACATAACGAACCGCTATCTCTGACGAGTTCATTCACTTCGGCCTAGACATTATCCACTCACTAATCGCCCCCGACACGGTGAACTGTCTGGGTATCTCGTTCAACCGGAAGGATAAACCATTTACTAATCATCGTGTGTAACTTTGAACGATGCTGACAGAAACCACCAAAGCGTCCTTGAAGTCACACCAATGCTCAAAACTTCTGGGACAACATCTGATTCCGCAGATGAATCACTCATTAGTGTTGGACCGAGACCACCGTAACAGGCTCAAAGCTATAGACTGCACAATTCGCCGGTTTATTCGGCAATGGCTCCATCTTTCTAAGGAAACACCAATCAGCTACATTCACATCCCAATTCGCTTGGGCGGTCTGGGCATCCCGGGTTAGTTAACCACTATTCCCATCTCGCGCAAATCTTTAGTGGAAAGACTGCCCCCTAGTCAATGTCCGGTACTGTGGAATGTGGCCAAAGATGATTCGTTTAGCCCTACCTTGAGGGAGGTGAACGTCCTGGTGCGCGTTCAGGGTGTGGTGATGACCTAAAATCCGTTTGTTACATATCGCACAAGTAACTTTTCATTTGACGACTGGACTATTAATGCTTGCTACTGTTGTGAGAGGACTCGTCAACTGCTCAACGTTGCTAGCTATGCAGCGTCCCATAGTTGACAGACAGCGTGTTTTCACATTCATCTTTTTACCTATCTGTTGCTTATTTTTGGTGTCACCGTTTGTTTTTCCTTTGAATGAAGATGTGTGTATCGCTCTTCAAAATAAACGATATCAGCTGGGGTTGAGGCAGAAATAATTGAGAGCTTGAATCACAAACTCTCTGTCCTCGACCAATCCATGGTTGTACACTCATTTTCTTGCTGTTGTACGGCAGAATATGTAGGTCGCAAGATGAGGCGTTTGTCAAAACGGATCAAGCGTGGCTCCGGGAGGGTTCGACTAAATCTGTCAACAGTGCAATCGTCGTACATTTGCCAGGTACTGATTAACGGGTTGACCCCACTCAGGCGTTTCGTGTTGTCTACAAAGTTCCAATAAACGACTCCAAACTGGTCAGAAAACGGATGTTGGTTGCTGCTGAATCGATCGGCATTCAGTTACGCAATCCGACCTTATGTTCACACAAAAAAACCCGTGCGAGCACTGCAGTTGCCGTTGCCAAAAGTCACACCTTCAGTCTACATGCCTACCCAAACTCCAACTGATATCTTTGTGACGTAATTGTGGATGAAACTCCAAACCACCCGTCATTAACACTGGTGATTTGCTCTCCAAGTGACTGACCTATAGAGGCCTGGATATTTTGCAACGCTCTGAATGATCCAATGACATTCAGCTAAATTTATTTGTCATGTGTATACACTATTCTGATTTTGTTGAGTCTATATAATTGTATTGATCTGATGATGAATTATCGAAACCAATTGTTCGTCACGTTTGCTCTTCTATAGTCGAGAATCTGTAATATTTTTCGACCATCACGGAGACCACGATTTATATGAATGGGAGAAGTTCCAGAAAAGACTAGCGGTTGTGTGCAGTGGGATTTCGAACACTGAATCGACTGATAGTCAGTTGATGGCGTAGCATGAGATAACCCTCAACTATTGAGCCCTGAGCGCATCAGGCTACACTGATAGCAGATTTCGCTTTATCACGCCGAAGCCACAATTGATTTGGAACAAAAAAGATTTGTGGTGAACGGTGAAATGGTTCTACTAATGGAAAAAAACCTTGAAACGAGCAGACCTAAAGCAATAACAATATATGAATACCGGTTATTGATTAAAGTAAACCGTAAGCCTCGATAATGATTCCCAATCGATCAACACCCCAACGGGCATGCTGAGTGTGATCGAACATTACATTTCACCGAATTAAACCCTGGCTGTTCTGTTTTGAAAGAGCCTCAGTGAACCTGTAACAGAAATCGGAGCGAAAAGTGGATGAAGTTATAAAAAATCCTTCGTTAAGGAAGCGGGTGACCCGCCCAACGTCGCAGTCCCATTGGTAAGGAAAATCAATGGAATATTTTGACATTGTGTTGACCTCGGAAATCTCAGTGAGACTACAATTAACGGGGTTACTGTACAGAAGAAACCTTACAATCTTGAATTTGCGGGCAAAATGTCATCAATTGTTAATCACTCAATCAGATCGAAAAAGTGATGTTACTTGATGGAAAAACTGTTGTCGGTTCCAAAGGTTGTCATCAGGCTTTTAGATGTCCAGTTCACATTTACTCACTACTGTTGGCTGTTCCTGGTACAATGTTCAATTCCTCCACCTGAGGACAAGATACTGTCATGTGGAGCGTCAGCGAAACTGAACGTAGAATGTATGTTTCGGTCGCGTTAAACAACATATAAGAAATTGGCTTGTTGACCGACGTTTCTGAGCCTTACTTAAGGGACGAAAAGATGATGTTGCCGAGTCACTGAGTCAAACAAGGCGAGGTACAATCGCCACCAAGGAAGTTATTTACGACTGAAAGTATTCTTGTGCTACGGTCTGTATCACAATGCCGACAATTCAATAAACTCTGAGGCTGAAACTCATTAAAATCAATGTAACGACAAGCAAATCCTCGATAATTTTACTGTATTAATGTGCATTGAAAACTAAATCTCACATAAGCATTTCGGAGAATGAGTGATCTTTCGCAACTATGCTAATGCTTAGTACGTGGTGAGTTCTATCCTCAATGGAAGCGGACGGCCATTTACGGATGAGCAGAAATTTTGACTGCAATTAACGTTAAAGAAAACTGATAGGTTACGCAATGTTTTCATGATACCGCCCACAACATTGTGTTCTAACAAACAAAATATTCCATTCAAGCCGATTTCAACCACCAGCTGAGCAGGCTTTATTAAGTGTCATAAATTGAATTTCCGGGATTTTAAAGTGTTTGATTTTTAACTATCGGGATTGTGAACGTCAACTGCATTAGATGCGTCAGCGAAGACATCGGAACAGTTTACTGGCTATGTTGACTTTTACAGTTGAATTGTCAGAAACTTTAATGGCAACAACCAAATTGCATAAATTGTCGAAGAAGAACTTCTGGTTTCACTAATCGGAGGGATTCACTCATTTTCTTGGAGAAGCCCAACAATTGATGAAGAAAAAACAATTAACTCAAAAATTCCCACTGGCTGAACATATTATTACAGCCTTGGTGGAGGCGAATTGCTCAAATGGTGGAGCCATTCTGAAGTAAACAGAGTACGTGGTAGGAGATACCTGTCAAATTTTCACACCCATATGATGACAGAAAACAATGCTAATCGATTACATGTCTTGGATACGTGAAATCAATATATGATGCACAGTTGTCCATGGAAACTGGCTACAAATTCGTGAAGTGAATCAGCTGCGCTTACTCACTATGCCTTGCGTTTGAAAACTTATGAACTTACCATTCACCCTGTGATCGGAAAGCTATCTACTTTCCTGGTTTACTTTCCTGTGCATATACATGACTGAGTACTCTGGGAAGGCTGCTCAACTTGACACTGTTTAACTGGAGTATTATCTCAGAAGCTCACTAGGGGGCAAAAGAGGAATGTGACATTCATGAGGTTGGTTGATCTCAGGAAAAATACAGAAATCTTGAAAGAAAAGCTCTAAAAACATTTCGGTTAGACTAACAGTAAAGCAATGATGAACTTATATTGCTTTAACTGCGAGGCAGATTAGAAATGCCAACAAATTCGTAGGAATTCATTGAGACACTCACGAAAGTACGTCATCAGCCGATTCACATGGCAGTGTGTCAACAATTTGACACACCGCCTGATGGCGACTGACCGAATCATGAAAAGAAGCTGTACAAGCTCCAGTCTTGAACTATCCATAAACAGCCATTCTTTTCTTACAAGGTTATCAACCATCGTAAAGACTTCTCTTCCGAGATCGTTAGTTGCATGTCTAGAGGTCGTTTCAAAAGGTTGCTTGTTAAATTGATACTTGCTGTAATCCCCAACAGTGATGCTACACTCTATTTTCAACCATTGTCTTCATGGTCAACAGACGCCCACTGAATACTGTAAAAGGCAAACAGACTAGAGGTGAGTGAATTGAACCTACAGCATCAAATTCGTGTGGTAACCGCTGGAAATCGCTGAAACATCTAACTCGGTCGATCCCCATCGATTAAGAGTCCATTTCTATTAACCACTTACGACGATCCTTAGGTAATCAGGATGGCAGAATAGTTCACAAAATGGACTGTGGCAGCCGTTGTGCATAACCAGTCTACAAGAATTATATGTGCGATTGTGCTGAGCCACATCGTTGCGGATCGTGAAACCTCGTGAAGCCTGCTGATCTCCCAAGATCTCGGACAAAATAAAGAGTTCAAGGGCTGTTTAGAGCAACTACGGAGTAAAATGATTGCACGACACCATAACATACGAATTCGAATTTTTCGACCGAAAACCTACCCACATTGGCAGTTCAAAAGGCTAACCTGAAAGGAACGATGCTGTTAATTTCGCCCGTCAATCCCCTCTTCCTGAAACTGTGATAAACTCATAGTCGTAACTCATGCATGTCAGAATACCTCAAATTCTGGTGGACCAGACGAATGAGGAAAGAGATGGGGGTGATTCAGTCGGAGTTAGTAAAAACGTACAGTGGCACCGAAGACCGTCTGGGAACAGCCTAACCAAAAACTGATAAATCGAGTCAGTGTGTTTTAACCTACACCGAAGATACAGTCTAACGACGGAGAAACATGGGTGAAATGGAACCAGAACTTAGGAAGTTCCTCGCAAACTTCAGGGGTGGGGCGCTGCCGTTCACCATAAGTGCGTCATAACTGGAAACATCACCCTCGAATTCACAGATGCCAGCTAGGCAAGAGCAGAAGAGAATACGTCTAAAGGGCGTCACCACATTCATTACTAGCTGATAAGTCAGGGGAAGAACCAGCGAAAGCCGAGAACGTTTTGAAGAACTGAGACAAACCTTGAGGGTGGATGTGTGGTAAAGATCATTAATCGTGAATAGTAGAAGAATCGTCAAAGAATCGGAACGATTAGAAACAAAATTAAACCATTAGGAACAACCAAGTAACTGACGGCTTTCTCCAACATATCTTTCAGTCTTGGATAATCATCGCTCGCAAAGTGTCTGTCTACGTTTGTTAAACTACTACAACATATCACGTGTTTTAGTTCGTCGAAAAGAAACATTTTTCGGCAGTTTTTTAGTTGTTTTGCAACACACGTATATAAGCCACTGTCGGATCGTCCGCCTTTTGGTTACAAATTCTTGTTTTGTGTCGTTAGAACAAACCGGTGCAGAGTCAACGCTATCCGTAGCCACGACTGGTAGAACCAGATCACATCTTCAGGCCACGTCACAGACCCTAATTCGGTTGAGTAATGCAAAGACAGAATCGGCTAACCCACAGTGGTTCGCTTCTGGGCGGATAAGCAGTTTCATATGTAAGCAATCAAATCACCAATGTGGTATAAAGATACCGCTCATATCACTCAGGTTCACTCACACAGACAGAAACAAACTGCAATGAGATTGCGGTTATATGCACACGCACGCGCACATGTTAGCCGAGAAACTATCAATGCTTACCGAAAAACGCTTGATTTGTCGCATGGGAGCAAGTTGTTGATGGAGTGTACGCTGTTTCCCGTACAGACTGTAGAGTATACAATACACAAGCGAAACGGATCAACTCGAACTTCCTGTGCGTACAGTAACAAACATTATTGGGCTGTATGGATATCCGGAGTAAAAGTTGTGTGAAACACAGGGCATTCTTTTTTAAAGACTGTTCAACTTTGAGACTAATGCAGAACACAAAGTGTACTTACGATTTGTTTTGGACAGTAGTCAGCGAGTTCATTTACCCCACCGTACTTAGATATCTGATCATCCGGTACATTTTCCAGTTCGTTAAAATACTGATTTTGTGGCCCAAGGCTGCGACCAAGATTTTTCAAATCACAAAATCCAAAAGAGTTTTCATCTGACAGACATTGAGTTGACAGCGTGATTTTATTGCACCACGGTGAGATGGTTGTTTTCCTTTATAGAAAATACAATATCATTACAATTTACCAAAATTGTCACACATTTACACAATTCTTTAAAGAGTATTTCGCCTGCAGTAAAGTAATCAGAGTTGCATACTGTGTTTATTTGCCAAGTATCCTGTGAAACTTTAGATGTTTGAAAAATATTTTTGTTTGAGAACCGTCTGGATAACTTATCGAATCAATACTGTCTGCTTCTAAATGGGATGTCTGCAGTTTAAAGCGACTTTTTGGTTCGTCGAAAATTACAACGACGGCCAGATGTAGGCCACCTAGGATGTACTGTTGCGAACAGAAATAAGAGATCAGCGTAATTCTCATTGGATACTCAAGGTGCACTCTGCGGGTATTGATATTTTTATTCAAAAGTGGACATACATTTCAAGGTATTAATGTTCGATTTTAAAAGAGAAAACAGGGCTTTTAACTAGGCTCGAACCTTCCATAGGAACCACATACCGTGCCAATGAAGCCAATTATCCAAGCGTGACCTGAGAATGTTTGCAATGGACCTGCATTACCCACTAATTCAGAATGCGCCATATTATTCCTAGAATAGCTCAACTCAGTAAGGTTCATCAGACGTAGGAGCTCTCAAATCCACCGACAAAATTGCTGAGCAGTGAAATAGCGTAAGCGACCAGTAATTTTTCAGTCTGTTTGATCTGGAAGAGACCTCGTTATGGTTACTGGCTGTATCCGCGCCGAAGACTGAAAACGCACGGTTTGATACCGCAGGTGTTCAGGAATTTGCTCAGGAATTATTCCTATTAATGCTTCATTCACGACAGTGGCAGTGTACTGTGACTGTTTTCTTCAACTATTTAACTGAAACACGCAGAATACCGTCGTTATATCAAACGTCATTCAGAACAACCTACCTGAGCTTCTGAATTTCCATATATTCATAACAGCTTTTGAGCACGAAGTCACAACCCAGATTTCGACCCCAAGTCAAAGGTTCAGCTTGTGACATATCCACGTCGTACCACCTGGATGCAAATTAAGACATGTTCAAATCAATTATGCACGTAAATATTACTGAATATCAAACAAGCTTGATCCAGTGTTGCACTATTCTGTGGATTTCATCAAATTGTTTGCAATTCCAGAGACAAAACAGGTTGGAATACTACAGTTACAGATTTACTTTGGTTAATAAGAAAACCTGTGTTCTGTGTATTGTTGGATTTGTTATTTGCACATGTGGTGTCTTGGAATGGCGCACATCGCACTATATATACGCATCTCAATTGTTCACCCGTAAACGAATGAAGTCTAAATTTTCTAGCTTAACTCAGAGTAACACCAGTTTTGTTGTCCATTTAACTCAATAACTATTCAGTTCCTATTCTCAACAACTTTCTAAGTTACGACTAACTCCGTGTGCACCAGTGAGTTACGACTTAGTTAACAAAAGATGACCACCTCAGAAAGCACAGCTTTTTCATAAGCGCTTTTAAAATAGCCGAAGCAAAAATAAAACCTATAACACATCGGTTTCACACAAACTCCTTCAAATAAGAGGTAGAATATTATACCAGAGCAAGCACGGTCATCTGATGAAACAAAATATAAGTGAGCCCGTATGACGTAATGCTATCCCGGTATTTTATTTTATTTTCATATAGCTTGAACATCACCCACAATTGATCGCATCTGTCGCATTCCCGTAAAATTTCCAGTTAGCTTCTTTCGAAAAGAGTAGGGCCTTGAAATGGTTTTGTTGTCCCTTTTCTAGCCCGATTTTTGTTTTGACATTAACCCATAATTCAGGGGTTAGTTGGGGAGTTTATTCAACTTCTTTGATGAAACGTTGATGAGCTTTATGTATGTAAGTTAACATACAATTCAATTTCATTGCCCGTGTCACTCTCTCTCACCTACAATATCTGCATGTAACATATTAAATACACATCTCACTAGCAGTATGAAGATACAGACTTGAATGTGCATCATTCCATGGATCACCGTTGTTGAACATTCAATTGAAAGCAATAGCGTATGATGAATTAACACTTTGTTTGTCAGCTGCTTAAAAACTTATTCCTTTTACAGCAAATCCAAGTAAACTTCTTGGCTGTAAATCCAAATCCACACTGCACGACTGGTTTAATTCCTGCTTGAATTTGCTATGCAAAAATAGTGGGAACAAGCATGGGCCAAAGAATATGTTTTATGAACCAGTCTCTTATCTGTTCTCATAACAAGTGAAATTGAAATTCACCGGGAAAGATTATTATAATACTGTTATTCAGGTTGATATATACTCTGTTTGTTACACAAGTGAGCATGAAAAGTGTACTTAACAGAGTATTAAAGAGAAAATAATCTTCCGAATGCATAGCAGTTAAACACACAGATAAACCTACCCACTATCATAGAAAAAAGCCAGCGTCAGCTTGGAAACTACGCTCCGCCTCAATATCGAACCTGACATGAGTTCATTCTGAAAAGTCCCAAAAATGGCAGAAAGACAGTAAGCTAAAGTCTAGTAGATCAAGTACTCAGAGCTCGTTTACGATCAAACATGATTGGAGTATAGCAGGCAAAAGTCAAAACCACAGAGTAGATCTGCATTTTAACTGGCAAACCTGACTGTTTTGTATGGTTCAAAATGAATACAACATTTCAACTCCAGCAATCACTTGTTTCAGTGTGACATAAGTGTTCGGCACACGTAGCTTTCTCGATTACTTTCCTATATCCCAGCTGAGTACACGCCTAACACCCTCTACTGACTCGCAATGACACCCTGTATTAGTTGGCATGTCTATCCAAACATTGGTTACGCAACACCAGTGAGTAATTTAGGTAAACGCGCTTATCCGAACGACTCTGGCACTCGTTTCAATCTGGTGGCCTGCTCATCGGTCAGACTCGTCACAGTAACTGCACAGTGATCTAAGTGATGACAAGTTGAAAGTCCAAGAAGCGTGCACATACGTCAAACGGATATTGCGCTGATACATTTTCCAGTGTCCAAAATTCGGGTATCGCGTATTGTAAGATGGCAACGATGATTTGACCAACTCACATATGTTAACACCTGAGAGTGCAGTCAAGTATTATGACAAACGAATATCTCACATGGGAGCAAAGCAAGTCATTTTCACCTGTTTTATGCTGGGAGAATTATGGTGCATAATAAGTCTAGTTTGTTTGTGTTAGGGTGCCCACCCTGTGACCGTCCCAGGGCGCCTCCACCGTGAGAAAGAATAAAAACACCACTTGACTCAGTCCTAACTAGCGGAAGTGTTCGAATCGGTTGGGACTTTTTATACCGCTATGCACATGTGCGATCCTAACTCTTTCTCATGATGTGGTGGGAATGTGTGGTCATGAAGTGCCCTAGAAATACCTTGTACTTGTCGTCCTAGCCGCACCCCCGTTTTGGAGCGGAACAAAGCTTGTTATTTTGAACGCGTCTTTTG
>JTDE01001838.1:40975-77208 GCA_014338405.1 Paragonimus skrjabini miyazakii | reverse complement strand
CGGTGGTCGCCGTGTACTTGGTCAAATCAAACCACTTACTCAACACGGCCGATACGTTTAAGCCGATGTATCGAATTTATGGAGCGCAATCCAAATGCGTCAAAGGTCGTTTACTAGCCGTTGCAGAAATCGTCGCAATCCGCTTACACTCCTTCCCGTCATCACCACAAAAACGTCTGGTCAAAACACTGAACCTCCCGTGGTCATGTATAAATAGCCCGGATCGATTTGTTACGTACGAGTACCAATTTTATAAAAACTTTCATAATCCAAATTACTGGCGTTACATAATTAGACTTCACGAGTTTGACTAACCTGACATTAATGATTACCATCATTCACCCTACTTATGTACTAGCCCCGGCGAACCGATATAAATGTGTTATATTTATCCTGATGATGAAGCACTAAAAACAAGCTCGTTTGCTACGCGTTTCTTCACATACCTAAACCGGACATATATACAGCATTTTCTATTAATTCATCCACCGGTTTGAGTAGCTGCAAGTGAGCAGTGAGTACACAAAATTTGTTTTCATCCTCGCTTGTCAGTCAGTCTGTCAAAACTTGGATTCCTTTTTATTCGCCAACTATGGTTGAATTGATGATCCTGTGCAGTTCATTCTAACTTTGTTGATCAAGTTAATGTTCTTCAGCAATAGCTACCAGTCATAGAATGACAGTATAATTAGGTGTATACATCGTAGTGAACAGTGTAGCATATAGTCTGGGCCCGCAAAGAGTTGATGCGCCACAAAATTAGTAACGCGCTCATTATTTATTCAAAAAGCATACAATTTGCTTTCCTTCAATTTTTTCTTCTCTATACAATACCAACCTGGCTGATCTATTACATGTATGTGTTTTAGCCTGCGTAAATTCTTCAGTGTACTCGTGCCAGTCCCCTTTCAGAAAATGGTAGTTGCAAGCATACTGGCAATGAAAGCGGATGACTGATTCTAATGAACAAAATGTAGTGCCAATTAGCGAGGTCAGGTACATCAACTAGTGATTCAAACACAGGACGACGAAATGACAACATGAATTGATTTAGGTGATAGAACGCAACAGACATAATAAACGGGAGACAAATTATGTGATGCTCAGTCCGGTCAAACAATTGAGCGATTAGCAAAAACGGATATACTGGGTATTCCGTATTTTTTTAGCGTACCTTACGAACATCCCATTATTTTCATTTGAGCAGACTTTAGTCGGAGTCCAGCCACTGCTTTACAAGAAGGCTACACAGGGGCAAACTTTGAGCATCTCTCCATTATTCAAATATCTGTTTATAGCGTCCCGGCATTCTTGGAGCAGAACGCCACCCATCTCCCTTTAAAACTATGCGGTAAGAGTGTTTGACGCCAACGTTAAAGCTGAAGAGAAACAACCACCATGGAAAACCGCCCGTTATAGGTCTTGTTATTACGTATGCATACTTTTATACCTGTTGTTGATTTACGATTAATGGCATACTGTTGTGACCACAAAACACGCTTGGCCTGAGAATTCGTTTATTGCGCAAACTCCCGTACAGGTCATGTTAAACATTGAACCACAAACGCGCACACTTCTTTGCACGGCAGACATGCATTCACATACATTGGATGATAGTATGTTGTTATTCGCCTTGGTGGAACTTCTTCCATAGCGCGTACATACTATTCCGATAGTCTCTTCTTGTCCGTCGTCTTCCTGGCGTTCGGAGCTTGCCCTTTTGTTCCGGAATGTCGCCTGTGGGTAATATACTACTTGTGAGTAGTATACTACCCACAACGAAACTGCCTGTCATACAACACTCCTCCTTATTCTGAGGTTCCTTGGTTCCTCTGCATCTGTTGACGAATCCTCTCCGATCGACGCGGTGTTTCCTCCCGGATTATTGATCGTCCGGTTCGCCGCGCCCGCATCTCGTACCACGTTGCTAACTCAATGGCATGCACTCGTTTGGTCTCGCCGTCCTTCTTGATCGTGTATACTGGGCCCCGTCTAGAAGCTACCAAATTCGGACCTTTCCATTCAGGCAGAACTTCCCTTGATCCCGGGCCACTGGCACCTATGTTCCGATGATCTCGATATTTTATCCGTTCTCCTAGGTTCAACATTCTAGTTTTGCCGAGCCGTTGCCTTGCGGTGTGCTCACTCGTGCGTGCCTGCGATGCTTTCAGATTTTGTTTGGCTCTTTCTCTTTTGGCAACCAATTCTTTAGTGGAATCAATGCACTCTGGCCATATTCCAATGTCCTGATCCACTGGAAGTCGAGGGGTTCTACCGTACATCAATTGAACTGGAGATTTCGTCGTGCTCGCCTGCACAGACGCCCTGTGTGCCAATAACACCAGTGGCAACGCAGACTCTCAGTCACATCCTTTTGGTGATAACCATTCTTTGACCGTTCAGTTGTTACGTTCAGTTAGGCTATTCAGTTGCGTCGTTCAGATGCGTCTCATTCCCAGCTGTTGCATGCATGTTCGAAACTCCTCGTTTTCAAATAATGGCCCCTGATCTGTCAAGATCGCCTTTAGTACACCGTGGTTTGCTACGATGTGCTTCATCACCATGTCTCCCACCGTAGATGCTTTTTGATCCGGAACGCCAGTCGCTTCGATCCAACGGGTATAGTGTTCTGTCATGACCAGAACGTACTGGTTACCGCGGGCGCTCAGCGGAAATGGGCCCATAAGATCCATCGACCAGAGTTCACCGATTTCGGAAACTGGTATTGGCTGTAAGGGCTGTTGGGCTCCCCGATTATCATCTTTCAGTAACTGGCACTGTTGGCATGAGAGCACGTAAGCTGCCACATCCTCTTTCATCTTCGGCGAATATGCTCTTTGTGGCAGCAGATCGTACGTCCTAGTGCATCCGGTGTGTACAATATCATGGCAGTCTGCAACCAGTTTCCTCCTCTGTTGTCTCGGTATGACTACCTTGGCAAGCGCACCCAACGCCACGCTTCCACGTCAATACGCCCACACTGTTTAAGCCAACTCTTCTACACTGAGATGCGATTATTTTCAGCTCCTCATCTTTAGTATTTGTGGGAAACCTCACGCCTCTTGCCAAAACTTCAATCACCTTCCGGAAGACCTTGTCCTGATGTTGTAGACGCACTAGTCTTTGTGGATCCTGCTCCATTACTAATACATTGACCTCAAAAGTCATTTTGGGGAGTTCGTCGTCTGTCTGCGATCGAGAAAAAAATTAACGACGCAATTTCCCGAACCAGGCACATGATTGATCGTGAAGTCATATTCCTGTAGACGTAATACCCATTGGACTAATTTGCCCCTTGGATTCCTCACAGTCCTGATCCATCCTGAAAGTTTGTGATCCGTCTCCACGTGGAACTGTCGACCTAACAGATACGACCTCCACTTGTCCAGTGCCCAGACGATTGCCAAACATTCCTTTTAAATGGTCGAATACTTCTACTCCGTTGGGGTCACCAATGCCACGGTCACCGGCATCTGCTGCTACGATGAACGTTTCTTTTTTATACGGAGGTTTCAGCGTCAGTTGTAGCTCATTTATTCACTCGCGTGAACGCCCTTTGGACATCCTCGGTTCAGTCAAATTTTTTGTCTTTTCGAAGGAGTTCGTACAATGGCGATGTAATGGAGTAAGATTTTTTCACGCACCGACTGTGGTACCCCGCTCGACTTAAAAAATTGTCTCAGCGATCGTTTATAATTCGGAGCCACGGCCTATTTACTTGTCAATATTTTCTTCGGCAGAGGTCTGATTTCACCCTGACCCGCCTTGTTTCCCATTAACACAACCAATGATCGTCTGAGTTGTGACTTTTCGGCATTGTTCCAGAATCCTGAGTTCTTAATGCGATTTAAGACAGCATCTATATGGGCAGCATGTTCCGATTACGTGTTACTGTATATTACGATATCATCTCCATATACCGCCACATTATCCAGTCGTTTTATCAACTGAACCATCAGGCGTCGAGATGTGAACGGCGCCCCGGTTAGGCCAAACGACATGGGCTTGAATTGATACTGTTTTTAGCCTACCGTAAATGCTACCTGCTCACGATCCATGGGTTTGTTTGGTACTTGCCAGTATCCGGAGCGTGAGTCAAATATTGTGAACAACTTCGCCTGTTACAGCTTGTCAAAAATATCAGCGACGGACGGTATTGACACAACTTTGTTCCGTGTTACCTCAATCAGCCATCTAAAATCCACACAAAAGCGGTACTTCCCGTTGGGCTTCTTCACCAGGAGAACAGGTGAGTCGTATGGATTGTTGGCTTCTTCGACAACATCCCCATTCAGCATGTTCTGTAGTTGCCTTTTAAATTCCTCCTCAAGATAAACCGGTATCCTGCAGGGTTCACGAGGTCGAAATGTTTCGGTTGTTGGTATTTCATGTGCAATCCAGTTGCAGAATCCGTACGGATCATCGTCGTTCGTAAATACTTCCGTATATTTCTCGACCGTTGACCGGTGGAAGAGGGCTGCGCAAATGGGGGTATTAGCCATATGTATTTGATTGACGCTATCCAGTTGCGTCATGTGAGTGGCAGGAAGCCGTACCTGATTGACAACCTTTTGAGCTCCAAGTTAATCACGGCATTTGTTGCAGCAAGGAAATCGGCTCCAAGGATTGTTTGCCTGGTTTCTAGGGACACAATGGAACGATGATTTATGATGTGGCCGCCGATACGTACCCCACACTCCTTCACACCGTCGGCCAATAGACTATGACCTCCAACCGTCCTGATTATCATGGATATCAGGTCGGCGTTTTGCTTTTTTGCGCGAGCAATCAACGAAATAGCCGTCCCTGTATCGACGAAACACTGTTCTACCCCTCCGTCAACTTCAACCATTGTATGTACAGTCCCCTTTTTAATCACTCCCATTAATGGTTGACTCGCCCAACAAAAAGAGCAATCATGAAACACTTTATTTTTAGACCTCTTAAACCGCCGCGTTGGGCAGTCCTTCTTCCAGTGTCCTCTTTCCCATAGATGAAGCAACCCCCTTGTCGATCGCTCCTTCGTGATGCTTTTCTCAAGGTAACTACATCCGCTGCTAGCTGCCCCATCGCCTACTGCATTTCTTCCAGTGTTTTCTTGTTCGTATAGCCGTTTGCATCCACTGAGGCCAAGGACATCACAGCCAATTCCTGCGTCAATTTCGCAAGCTCATCAAGGTCCATCGGCCGGATGACATGGGCAATACGGACTTGGTCGCGAACCGCCATCGGGATACCTTCGATAAACTGCTCCGTTAACAACTGCCGTCACGGTTCTTGATCCAATCCTGATAGTGCTCTGTCCAGCTAACCTTGCACAGTGGCAGCGAACACGGACGGATCCGCTCCTTGTCCAAGCCTGGCTGTCTTGAACCGCCGCATGGCCTCCTGGCGGTCGGCCGGGCTATCAAACGCAGCCACCAGCTCTTACTTCACAGCGGCCCACGCCATCTTTGTGCTGCGTCCACCACCGCCTTCGCCCTGACCCTCACCAGCGTTCTCAGGGCAGCCAGCTTCCGACGGTCGGTCTTGAATCCGACCACTTCGGTCACGTACCCCAAAGTCCTCCAGGAACGTCCGGACGTCTCCCTCTTCGAACGGCTTCTGCCAGGATTTCGTTATCCTCGCGTTTGTCGCGGCACCAGTTGTTGTGATCGCAAACTCCCGTACAGGTCATGTCAAACATTGGACCACAAACGCGCACACTTCTTTGCACGGCAGACATGCATTCACATACATTGGGTGACAGTACGTTATTATTCGCCTTGGCGGAAGTTCTTCCATAGCGCGTACATACTATTCCGATAGTCTCTTCTTGTCCGTCGTCTTCCTGGCGTTCGGAGCTTGCTCTTTTATTCCAGAATGTCGCCTGTGGGTAATATACTACTTGTGAGTAGTATACTACTCACAACGAAACTGCCTGTCATACAACAACACAATGCAGTTTAGACACCTTCTTTGACGTCTCAGATAAACGGTGGTCTGCCAATGGGTTGTCACCGACGATCCGGAGCAGACCTGTTCGGTACTCTTCCTGTGTAAAGTTATTTAACCGTATAGAACAAATTTTCCATCAATCGCATCTAGACCATAGTGAACGATTTTACACAGGATGTGCAGAAGCAAGTGTGTGTAGTCTGTCAAACGAAGAAACATTACCGTCTAACACTCGACACCATCGTAAAATAAACGTTGCGCACACGGGCTACACACCACGTGAAATTTCATCTACATTATCGGACTGGGCTTGTGTTGTCGTCCAATGAGATGTGTCAGCTTTTGCTAAAACTGATTGAATGTGCCTGCAAATAAGTGGTTACCCACCATTCACCGCATTTATCGTGTTCTGGAAATCGCGAAGTTCCTGCATGCATCAACCAGTTGTGGTCAAAATGTGGTGGTTTTGTCAGGCGCTTTACAGGCATTTTGAAAACTAATTTTCTAGTTAATTGCGTCACTCGCTTCATATGATTGCACTAACAGTAGAACGGATACCATCATTGTCCGACCTGAATGCTTTAATTTCAGATTTAAAACAGCAAGTACATCGTCTAACAGATCAGTACATAGTTGAGGCCTATACATAGTGCAACGATTCACAAATATACTAGTCAACGTGCCCTGAAGTTGAAGTCAGTGAAGTGCATTTATTTTATTTTTATGTGTTGCCAGTTTTCCATGACGAACACGTTCTGACTACAGCCACTCTCTCTACTCGCCTGCTAAATTCCAGTTCAAAGTTGGAACAAAATGAATTGAAACACAGTTGTATGAGGTTGACAGTTTAATTATCAGCTTGATTTAACTGAATGGAGGGGAAACGAAATGAGCAAAAGTGACTGACTTATTATTCGACTCTTGCCAGACTAATTTTATCATCAAAAACCACAATTAGTACGATCACTGACCACCGGTATCAGGAAAGCCTGTTTTTAATATCTACTGCCAAACGTAAAACACTCTAGCTACTACTGACACACTTATTAATCATGTTAACTGCCTGAAAGATATATTTTCAATATACGTTATGAAGATTCATGTTCAAAAAACGACCAGTGTTAAGTGGTTATGCGATTCTTCTTAATTATAACATCGTACATCGTCTGAAAGTGGATTTGGCTTACCAGTAACATTGGAGTTTTCAACACTTTAATCCTCCGCATGAATGTTCCCTTGGCAGATTTCCAAGTCCGATCTACAGTATCCAGAGTCGTTTTACTGTAACATAAACGCAATTATCACTGGTACGTTTTATGGAAAGAACGAAAGTATGTAGTATAACGATACTGTGATTTTTGCATGTAGAATTTCTAACAGACAGATTAGGTTGGAATGGTTACCGGAGTTGTTATGTTCTATCAGAAATGTATGACCTGTTTAACATCAATCTGTTTCTCGATCCCTTGCTTGTGATTAGGGACAGAGTTACATAAGTTATCGTCCGATATCAATTGTAAGTGAACAAAATCCTGGAGTGGATATAACGGGATTGCAAGGGAGAAATATCGTTTTGAACTAATTACTGCACTTATTGAGCAACGACTGACCGGTAAACTGCAATTGACCAAATTTACAAGTTAGTATGGCTAATAAAAGCGGAAGCAAGCGCCGAAGTTTCTTGAGTTTGCAAAATGTACACATGCACAGATACAAATATTGAGTAGACAGAGTGCCACACACACACATTCGATTCCAGATGACAATTTTATTTCTATTATCTCCATACAGCGGAAACCACTCAATCAAATTGCCGGCTAGTCTATGGAACCAGGCGAACGTTCCAGGTTGTCGGGAAAATAAAGTTTCCCATCTTTTAGTGGAAGGAGCGACGCATAAGCGGACTATGAGACTTACTCAATCGGTTAGAAAGCTATTAAATTTTTAAAATCCTGCATAGTTTACTTGATCGATAGGTGGCTGTTTAATAATTTGGGTGACCGTATTTGGTCACAGAAGCATAACCATATACTACTTAGTCGTAAACAAAATCGTAGAAACTGTACACTTTGTTCTAGGCTTGATTCATGCGTATTCTATTGAAATGGTTTTGAAATCAGAGACTCAGAGAACTGCGATCAGACCCTCAAACTGAGGTTTTTTATATCTAACTGGAACAATTAAAGTACGGCTGTTTAGTTGGTAACCGTTCACTTCGTTGTTTTCGAAGCTCAGCGGACAAGATGGTCAAGCATCGATGGGAAAGCGATATGCACATCATACACCTACGTAAATAAATTCAACGCGCAATCGATAGATAAATCAAGTTCGCACATCCTTGTCTGATTCACTTTCCAGTGTACGATGCGTTTCATTGGGAAATGTTGCCGTAAGCAGTAATACTAACTGAGTCCAAAATTGGATTGGCTATCACGTTTATTCCCTAAACTCTTAGCATGCAACAACTTCTGTTCCATCACGAAGTTATCATCGTATGCAACACAGATTTATTTCATTAAGCTGCACCAATATTCACACGGCTAACTAACGCGTATCCAACCGTTGTCAACAATTTGCTCATGACAATGAGATTAATACAAGGGTAACTCCATCGATACAGAGAACAAATTCAAGCAAAGACAATTACGACAATATAAAGAGAAAACGACGACTATGATCGTAGTCTGTGAAAATTGATTAGGCTCTGCGTTGGTGATTCTGTGAATTTGTAACACCCCTATTTCCGATGTTCCATTTGGAACGATATTCGAAGGCCTGACCCTGCAATTGACGAAGGATATCCTGTCGGTAAATTAAAGGCACCTTGAATTTCGATTAAAGGGAGAAATGAGCTTGGCAACAACTGCCAAAGAAGAGATGAGACGTTCAGAGAATCTTTGGCTGAAGCATAGCTACGACGTAAATTAATGTGTGGACTATTCCCAGTAAAGTGAACCAAAGTGTTTTATTAAGAAGGAATGTGGGGGTGTTGCAAATCGTACACAGTAGATGAACCCCAGTAGTCTATTTCAAAGAGAGTACATCGCCAACCTAGTTGGTTGATTCCATGTTACCGAGCGCCTCCCCATGGTATGGATTACGGAAATAAGGTGAGCACTTCTGGCGAACGAATATCCGCGAAAATGAAGTGTAGCCCTATCACAGCTTGATGGACCGACGAGTGAGAGCCGACTTTCCAGTACAATGTTACATGGATACTTTGTCGTTATTAAGATAGGATGCGTGCTATCTTACGGAAAACGTATCTCAGTTGTTCTAAATCGAGTACGTTGGCTCCCGAAGGATGTGCCCTGATTATGACGCGTTGATATCTTTTGTCTCCGTCAACTATGGAAAAATCCAGCGAACGGTGCATAAGTCGTCGTTGTGATCACCTGCCTCGAATGGTACCAAATGTGCATCGGATATCCCGAACGACTAAATTCGGTATGAAGTACGTATGAATCATCCCGGCCATAGACGTCCCAAAACAGAAAGCAGGCGTCGAATAAACTCTGTCGGTTTTGGAAACACTGGCTAAGCAAATCTATCACACCGGACCAGCCTTTACCGGTGAACCTTCAAGCCAATAGGTTGCTTCAGTTGGAATCTCTTACAAAGTTTATCGGCGAACCTTAATGAAAGAATTTCAAAGGAAAGACGTCATGCAGAACGACGGACAGGCAGATCTTGCAAGTATGTAGAAGATTCTTACAACCGGGGTCAGCTGCACTGTTGAAATACGGTTTCAGGGTTTTAGAGCAGTACATCATATGACTATCGGTCGTCTCACGATATGTGTGCAACGTGTCCTTGTCTGAAGACCATGCAGCTGAAACTACTGACGGACTGGTGTTGGAAATTTCCTAAGCGCAAACACATCAGACACCGGTTGACTGAAGATTAATCGAAAATAGCCTTTGAGCTGCCTGACTTAATGTACTGCCAAAACATTGAGAAGCGTCTATCGTAAGCATTGCCAAATTTTATAACGGCATATACTCCCACAGACTGTAGTCTAGACGTAGACAGAGATGACATTTCTCATCAATCAACCAACCACAAGCATCTTGTGCGACCAACGGACATTGCTCAAGTAAACATGCTGACTGTTCACGAACGTGACTTAGGTGGTCAGCGCTCTTACACTATTTGCCGAAAAGACAACAATGATGGATGATGCAGTCCTGTGCTGATAACGGTCCTTTTACGGCATGTACCAAGTTAAGGCTTCAAAGAAGTGAACTTGCTATATGGCGACATTATATAACAGGTCAGTCTTAGACAATGATTGATCATAAGGTCGACAGCTATCGATGGCTTGTCTGTTCGCAGGAATGAAAGTAAGCTTGGAGCACACGTGTGGATTTTGACCATGCACCAGTTTGCTCTGCTTTATGGTAGAAGTCCACCTAGTCGTCAACCATACATTGATGTATTCAACCAAGCACAGAAGCAAGTACTCTACAGCATTAAGCTCTGTTTAATATCCCAGGCAGTGGGCTACATTAATGTTACTGAACAAGTGCTTTGCAGATCAGACATAAGTGTGGTGTTATTGTTTATTCAATCGTCAAGTGCCTAGTTTCCAATAGAGTATTCAATATCAATGATCTTTTCCTGAATAGAACATGTAACACCTATCAAAATCTAGCTCGATACAACTCACCTGAAATTAGGAAAACGACTGAGAGAGGATCGTGTAGACTGGTCGGCAGACTGTTCTGTCTAATTTTAACAAGTTGTTGTTTGCGTGAGTCACCGAAAGCTTTTCTATCTCATATGATCAAGGGGTATCGGAAAAACGCAAGTATCTTCGAGGCAGTCTGCGAAGTCAGGTGAGAATCTGCCCATAACCTGCAGCAACCCTAAGTACGCCGGGCTGAGTACTCTTAACAACAGTTCAACCGACCACGCGTACTGTTACTTACGTCATCGCGTATCTCATTTAATCATTTTCTGTTGATATTTTCGCGAGAATATAACTTAAAAGTTAACACATGAAACGTCATAAGACACATGATCCTGATAATTACCTTCTCAATTTTTATTGATTATGTGCAGCCTTATACAGGTGGTTGAAGACTGGGATCGGGTAAATCTGGATTAATGAAGCTATTTAAAGCGACTACGATTTGAAAAGTGTTACCCTTGTTTTTGCAAAGGGCTCAAGCACTTTGTATGTATATCCCCGATGAAGTAACCTGACTATTATCACGTCAAAGCTGTTTTCAGGCACTGTGCTCTTCAAGCCAAAACTGCCGCGTTAGAAAAACATTTGCAAGAAGGAAACAGGATATAGCCTTGGCGTCTTTTCATAGATCACATCTTTACACTCTACCGGGTGATTGTAAACTGCCACACTCGTAAAAGACCGACACCTGTTAATTTTTGAAGATCAAAGAGGTATTTGAGTGAACTGACAGAACTGTACTCTGAAACTGTTTATCAAGGAGAAGTGTGTCGAGGAGTATGCCAGCATTCCAACAACACATTTATATCAAAAATTTTATAGGGCAATCATTATAGTGGGTAAACGGGGAACGGGTGGTTAATCAGGTCAGCCAGCCCAATGTCACGCCGCAATCTAGTACCCACTTGAACCGTAGGTCTTGATAAGCTAACAGGGTGTGGAGTTGGCCATGGCAGATCCAATGCCTGAACAAAGCGTTTCTGGGCGCACAGAGGTGGGTTGTACAGGCGAAGTCCATTAGATTCAGCTGAGAACAGAATCCTACGCCTCACTGCCCTCGACTGGGTGGCTTTAGCTTGGGAGATTGGGCGAAATGCGTCCGTGACATTGACGGAGTGATACGAATCCACCAGGTGAGATAATATGGCACGGTTGACAGATTTCGTTATTCCACTGTTGAGCCAAGCTGGGTGGTGTTCCCGGACCTGTTTAGATAAGCATCTGGTCTTCTGATATTCAGATACCACCGACCGAACTCAAACAGTTACTCATTCTGTGCACTTACAACGTGCAGTTTGAGCTCAACGAAGAAATTTATCGACAGAAGGGCGGTGTCGCAGTGGGATGTACATTGAGACCACTGTTTGAAGATGTTTTCATGGCGAAGTTAGAACCCGAACAACTGAGTTCAGCGGTAGACCAATGTAGTTTTTATAATAGGTACATGGACGACATCCTTTGCGTACTCGATAACAACGTAGATCCGACTGATATATTGACTAGATTCAACGCCGCACACCAAAATTTACAATTCTTGTTGGAGACCGAAACAAATAATCAATTAGGCTTTTGGGATGTACGTTTGCGTCGCCGCGCGGATGGCTCAGTTCAACGCGCGATAAACGGAAAGGGTACGTGGAATGGTCAGCACATTCATTTCAATAGTTTTGTACCACTCGCCCTGAAAATAAACCTAATTAACCGTTTGACGAACAGGGTGGTAAGAATTTGCACAGATGATACTATAGCCGAAGAATTGACTGTCATACGTACAATATTCATACAACCTAGCTACCCGGAGGGGTTCATGGATAGAGCTATGCAAAAGTAGAGTGAAAGGGACAGGCTGTATCAAGCGGAATAGAAAACTGTACACATTGGATTACCCTTCAAGGGTAACACTCCAGCTGAAACTATCAAACGTAGACTCACAAGGGCAGTTAGTACAACATTTTACGCTGTTAAAGTACGTGTCCACCTCACATCCAATCCGGTTTTGTGTCCACGCCTAAAAGATGAAGTGCCTGTTTCTGCAGCCTCATTTTGTGTATACTCATCCACTTGTTCCTGTGGAATCAGTTATGTTGGCTGCACGACCAGACGTCTATCTGAATGGGTCCGGGAACACCACCCAGCTTGGCTCAACAGTGGAATAACGAAATCTGTCAACCGTGCCATATTATCTCACCTGGTGGATTCGTATCACTCCGTCAATGTCACGGACGCATTTCGCCCAATCTCCCAAGCTAAAGCCACCCAGTCGAGGGCAGTGAGGCGTAGGATTCTGTTCTCAGCTGAATCTAATGGACTTCGCCTGTACAACCCACCTCTGTGCGCCCAGAAACGCTTTGTTCAGGCATTGGATCTGCCATGGCCAACTCCACACCCTGTTAGCTTATCAAGACCTACGGTTCAAGTGGGTACTGGATTGCAGCGTGACATTGGGCCGACATTCTGGTTATCAATTGTGCTGTTGGGTGTTCCCATTTTTTATGGTCATTTTCCCAGAAGACATAAGCCCGTAAATGCAAGATGCTATTCCAGCTATGAGGGTGTAAACAACGCTTACCAGGAAGCATTGTTGAACAGGTTGCCCAGTTCGAGTGAGACAAGGGATCCTAAAGAACACTGGCAAAAAATTAAAAGCAGCTATTACAGCATGCTGTGATGAGGTATGTGCCGAAGAAGCTGCTCAGTTGCAACAGAAATGGGTTTCCGTCATGTTGATAAACCTCATGAGGGAGGGTCGTTCGATTCCACCTTGTTCTGAATATGATGACGACCGTCATGAACTTAAACTCAAGCTGATCAAAAGCTTGCTTAAAGACCGTGAGTATCACTTGTTCAAACATTCGCAGGAGGTAGAAAGAGCCTGTTAATCTGAGAACAGTAGAAGGCTTCTTTTCCTGATTCGTGGTTTTTCTGGCTGTCGAGTCGGTGTAAGTGAGACCATATGCGTAAAAGATGGCTTATTTGTCATCAGTCACTTGAGCAAAATTAACAGCTGGGCTGAACATTTTGAACAACAATTCAGTTGGCCTCAGCTAGATCATGTGGACGACGTGACCCGAGTGGTCAGTTACTGTGTTTCAGATGGTCCTCCGTTGGAAGCAGAAGTAGCCTTGAGGCTTAAGCTGTCAAGGCGTAACGAGGCTCTTGGTCCAGACCTCCTCCCGCATTCTTTTCTCAGTGATGGTCAGGAGAGGTTGATATCACAACTGACAAAACTCCTCCGTACGGTTTGGGAATATGAAGAAGTACCTTGTGGCTGGTGCCTGCCAACAGCAATTTTTCTCCTCAAAAAGCGGACCCGGAGTCTATGTGATAACCACATTTTACGCCGGCTCACTGAACCCAGAGAAAGTCAGACACGTGAAAAGTAGGTAGGATTCCGACCCGGTCGAGGGTGTGTTGACCACATTTTTACTTTGCGACGGATCTTGGAACATCGGTGCTCTCATATAGGCAGCCTACAGTCTTGGTCTTTTCGGTCCTGAAAGCTGCTGTCGATTCATTTACTCGTAACGTGGTCCAGAACCGTCTTCTTCGCAATGGAGTGTCACGGAACTATGTGTATCTGTTGACGTCATTGTATACTGATTCTGCAGGCAGGGTGAGAGTTTATGGACAACCGTCTTGGGTGCACACCACAGCTAGTCGTGTTTTTCAAGGGTGTCTGACTTCTCTTTCTTGTTCCAATTTATCATGGACGACATTCTAAAATGCACGATCAAGGTGTCTAGTGGGTTTGGTGTTCAGCTTCTTCCTGGCGTTCAGTTGACCGATCTGGAATATGCGGGTGATATTTCCTCACTTCACCTCTTTGTCAAAGACATGCATTCAATGGCGTAGATGCATTCGTACCATCTCTAGTTCATCCGCCTAGTGTTCTTCTGTTAATTCTGAGCTCTCTTCGTAACGTTTTCTTCTAGGATATTCCGCGTCATTGTTGAGGTGAGCGGCGACCTTCTGATCAGGCTCTTGGCTGCTATGATGATGATATATATATATATATATATTGATAGCTTAATGCTTGTCATGGTGCAAAGGGCACTGTTCTTTGACCTTTCAACCAGATAAGCCGTTTAGAATGGTTGGATTTCAGATAACAATCTTCGCACCTGAAGACTGGACTGAGTGGTGCCGGTGTTAATCGCCAAAGGGTGAACCTTATTCAGGAAGTTTCAAGGCTGCTGCGCTTTGGTCTGCTTCTTGAGTATAGTACAACCCTAAAAACGCTAGATTTCCCCCGGCCATGATCGGTTTGAACACGTCTGCGCGCTTCGTTGAGAAACCTTCACCAACATGTAAAACCGGCAGGTGTTTTCATTGACATCAGGGAGATCCTTGAGTTACTGGACACAATTGTGCTTACAAGCTGTTCATTGACGTGAACTTGAACAGCGCTATCAGTGAGTGAGAATACAGGATTTTTAACCTACTTCAAATAAGAGACTTACAGAATGTAAATAACATTGCCCAAGCTATATTGTGTTTCCGACCGATTAAACCATCTGAATCAAGTTAGCATTTCCATTTCGTCATGTCGGTAACACTACTTCATCTTGAGAAGCATTAGCAATGTATCACTGCAGCGTCATTCGTGTATGTTATGTGTAGACGAAGTGTACGAATGAATGATCGTTACATCCTTGTTTCACTAGCTTCGTTGATCTGAACAAATCGCATACGTACCAACCTCTCTTTGACTATCCACTCTCCTATTTGTGTGCGCTTCTTGTGTTGTGAGCGCCAGTCCGTTGCCTGATCTGCAGCTAGGGTTTGAGGTATTAACGTGTGGATGCTACACTATGCTTTAGCATGGCTTTTCCAGCTTTCTGGAAAAAGTACAAAGGACAATAGACAGTTTTGATAAAGTCATCTCTAGATGTGGCCAAGAATAGGAGTCAGTGACAGTGTTGCTGACACCCATCGTGTTTGCTAAGTTATCTTTCATCGACTAGTCGCCTGAGTTTCCCCTTATCACAAAGTTTTTCTCTGATAATTAGTGTGGCGTTACTTCCGTAAAAAGCAACAGTTTAAAGAAATTGAATACACTTTTCAATTCTAGCTAGACTGGACCGAAACAAAGAAGTTGTCTTTTGAAGTTTGTAGGTTGGTGTGTACCTTAGGTCGAAAGTGTTTGTAATCAAACTTTTGCAGAACATGACGAAACCCACAGTATAATAAGTAACCTGCGAAATTTTTGTGTAGGAATCAAAGTGTTTTACAGCAAACGTCGAACAATTTCTTTCTACTGTGGTTGTTCAAACATGACTCGGTTTCTGCTGGAACCTCCTTATATATAAACGCAATTATTGTTTCTTAAGACAAACTCCTCAAGTGATTTGGCAAGACCTATCTTTTCATACAGAGCTGGGAAAACCGTCGACCATTATGATTGTGACCTGTAGCTTGCTGTCACCTTGTACAGTTAACGATTACTCCATATATCAGTGTATGATCTGCAGTGAGTTAAAAATCAGAATTTTAGAAGAAATTTTGAGTCCTTAGGGCCATAAGAAATATTGCTTCATTGGTTAGACCAGGCACCGGCGTGTACTTATTTTCAATTAGGTTATTTTGATCAACCAGTATTTCTTCCGTGCATCACTTCAGTTAAGTTATGTTATTATCGTATAAACAAAAATGTTATTCGAAACGAGTCAACGAGAAAGTCTATGGGCATGCGACAACTGCAATCAATTGTGGGTGATATTCAACCTAAATGATATTGATTATTGGATTTCCTGATCAAGAAATCCCGTTTGATTAGTCAATCGGCTGTATCCTGTGGTGGATTCCATATGACACAGTTGGTTGGGTGGGTAAGTAGATCCAAATATGACATTTCTGAGCTTCCGGCGTGGCTTCGTAGCTCAGCTGATAGAACATCTGCCTCGTTTGGGCATATTATTTCTGTCGCTAGTTCGAATCCAACCAAAGTCCGGCTTATCAGTACTCTATTCGACTAAGTTTTGGAAGTCCTGCACACTTGATACATAAACAATAAGTTGACTACAATGTGTAAAATGGACACACAATTTGATAAGGTGCATAGCAACGGAAGAATTATACTATCAAAACTGTTGCGGATGTACGAGTTTTGAAGCATGAAGTGGAGATGGCAGTTTCCAGTTCATACTCTGAACTTACTCAACCGCGGTTCTCATACACGATTTCAACTCATGTCACTTGATATTCATTATTAAATTGGCACCACTCTGATCAGTTGTGTCGTTGATTGGACTTATTAAGTAGAGCAAACATGAGTTTCAAACCACTTTCTGTCACGTAACAATCAGGGCATATATCCACCTGACTAACAGTTTTGTGATGAACTCTTCTGGTGAATGCCAATTTTACTTTTTATGAGAACAGATCAGAGACTGGTTCATAGAACAGCTTCTTGGGCCGACGCTTTCTCCCACTATTTTTGCATGGCAAACTCAAGCAAGACTTAAACCAGTCGCGCAGGGTGGATTTGAAATAACTGCCGAGAATTCTATTTAGTTTTTCTGTGAAGGGAACTAAGTTTCTACCCAACCTATGCACTATTGCTTTCAGTTAGATGTTCAACATTGGTACTCAATAGAATGTTGCGCATTCAATTGTGAATATTCCTACTAGTGTGAGGTCAATGGCGCAATGGTAAACACGGTTGTCTCATGAAAAGCGTGGCCGGAGTTCTAGTCCCGGCAGTAGCAAGGATATATACCACTGATGAGCTCTAATGAGTGCGAAACTCGGGTCTAGTGCTTCTTTTCGAAATGAGCCGACTGGATTGTCTATGGGACTGCGACAGCTGCGATCAATTATGGGTGATGTTCTATCTACATGAAAACCAAAATCCCCTACTACTCATCAATAAAAACGTTATCGTTATTTTCTTTACCATTTTGCGCAGTTACTTGCAATAATTGGGCGAATGGGTGATTCTAACAGCTACCGGTTTATTAAACAAAACTGCTTTAAATAAACCTCTATATATGCGGTAATTTTTGTGAAAATAATTGTAGAGCTGAAATCATTATGAATCAAACAGTTATGTCCGATTGTAATATTTATCCATGGCCCAATCGAATAAACAAATCAGGAATTTAATGCAACCATATACTATTTTCAATCCAAGTTGTACTTAATAACTCAAGACAATAGAACGGTCGGTATAATTATGCCTGTTGGCAACCCCATTGTTCGGTTATCCTTTGACAATGAGCCCGCATGAGAACAATCACGCACTGGACTAGTAAGTTTAGTACAATGTAGTGACGGACGTCAGTGTGTGTTGACTAGCCAAGTTGTGTGCGTACGAACGGAGGCAAAGCTCACATAGAGTAAGCTAGTCTTAGAGATTTGGATAATTCTGGCTAAACTTGAGAAGTTGATAAAAATTGATAGCTACTAACCAAAAGTATCCGTTGAAAAGTCAATCTCAGTAAGAAACTCTGAAGCAACAGCTTAATGTCAGTGTATAGGTTTCATCCGAAAACAAGAAAACATTTTGCAAAATGTAAACATCTACACTAATGCATTTGTCCCTGAACGTAGAAAATATTTACAAAAGGATTATACCACCAAAACTGATGCGAGCCACTCAGCAACGACAGAACGTGCGATAAGTATACGAGCGATGCGGATAATTAAATGGCCATCAATAGGAAATGCGCATGAAGTGAAAACTTCACTCTATTGCGCTATAATGCACAACTGCTGAACAATAAACTCTATGAACAAAACTTTGCATTTCCACCTCGCAAGTTCTCTGAACTTTATTGCGTAGAACATTCAACAAGCAGTTCACTTGTGACAAACGTACTCCGGTATAAACAGTCCATTTGAATCGTATCCGAGAGCTGGCAGCTGTGTGGTCGGGTTTCGTTTTGTTCTCGGTTCACCATTTTCATCTCGAAGAAGCGCATACATAGTCGGACTGAAACCCTAAACAAGAAGTAAAACTCGTTATTGACAGTGATATTAAGTTAACGTATGCTAACAAACCGGAGATCCCACAGCATATCTACGCCATCAGAAATGTCTTATTTTGCAGTTAGGGCTAACAAACAATTCAGAAAAAACTTTTGAACTATCAATGGATTGCCATTTTCCTGGGACCTATTTATTTTATGCCACTATACACCGGCCAGAACACACCAGTGCATTCAGTTGAAAAACATTCATTATTTCATATATGATGGCTTCATGGGACAGGTAAGCACTTAAATATAGAAGCTATATTAATAATTATGGAAAAATTAAATTGGTGTGTATGTGCTCTCTTAGGCCGAACAAGAGATATAGTCAACCGAGTATATATTTTCACCTGATGAAATTGCACTGAACAATTAAATATTGATCTTTTTATTTACTCGTCGAGATAAATGTTCGCAAAGCAAACCATGCAAAAGGTTCATCACCAATCTGCACATGAACACTTTGAGGAGGAAAATGACTTCGTGGGTTCGAACAATATGCCTGTCAGTTTAGAGTCGAAAAATCAGATTGAATTTGCGTGCGTTCTATCAAAAGGCACTGAAAAACAATTGCCACCTAAGCACTTGTCACATCAGTACCTATTTAGTTGGCTGGCATGTCGTTAGTCACCAAAGCTGATGATATCACGCTTATGATAGTACAAAGACTGGATTCATCACGGATTCACACATACCTCAGTTAGGCTCATTGTGTTGCGATCGACAACGCGCTTGCCCTCCAGTCAGAGGAAAGATTCGGTGGCAGCTCGCACCAAATCAAACCTCACATAAAAATTTACCAGTATATGTTGATTGCAGTACGTAAGCCGTGTCGTGAGGGCATTAAACATTGGAATCCCTTAGTAAGTCTCGAAGCGGTTTCTGAATATCGAAACCGGAACTGTCATAACAATATACTCGCTTTAATTTGGTCATACGGTAGATCTATCAAAGGGTTTCCATGTGTTTGTCAGGATATAAAAAGATTCCCTGAATTTTTCCGAGGCGGTGGCTATACATCAAAAGAACCTACTTTTGTGTTTGCAGAAGCAGATGGCTATGAACATAGCATCATCGCGATAATCCCTTGTGCTGAAACAGATCTTTGATTAGATTCCTATTTAAGATATATCGTCTATTCCTTGTCGAATCCACGTTAGTGTTTACACTTTCTTATGGTGTTTAAATTATTCAAGCCTTTAGTTTGCTTTTACGAATCCAACGTCAACAGATTGGCCTCAATCTGCTCACATCATTCGACGGTCGATTACTACACGCATGATAGGTAAATCATCGACTTTGTGAAAAATTCAAGTTTTGACTGGATTTAGTTTGGTGTTTGGGTTACAGTATGCTGAGGCCGTCAGAACAATTTTATTGTATCCGGTTTTTGGACTAATGAGCGTCACGGGTGACCTATGTACATTGCATCAACTGTACACCAATTGAATTACTCACTTCGCATGAGGGATCATCTAACCAGTGAGGTCTGTGAAAGTTCACCTAGTCTGGGCGGTGCCAGAACGGATGGAAATACATTTGACGGTTTCATCTGAGCTGACAGCTGTAAGCCACTCTGTTCATTTGCTCCAAAAGTACAGTGTAAGCATGATCAACTCTGATTGCGGTAGTGAACACACGGATAGTCGAGCACATGTGGTGGACTCAACCACATTCAGCAACTGTTACTTACCTCATGCCAATCAGCATGTATTAGCAAGAGCACACCAAAAATATACAAACAGGGAATCCTGTGATGTCTGACCAAGTTTTGCTCCGCTGATAAATTCGTGAATAGAATGTTTGACTGAGCCAAGTATAATCCATTTGATTATGACATCGAGGGCCTACCTAGCATGCACTGTGTCTAACATATCGTGCTCCAAATCTGTACGCATAAGGCACGCCCGTCCACTCAGAGCACAATTGAGAGCAATATCTTCTAGCATAGATCCACTGGTCAAAACTACCAGAATCCATATTTGCATGTCTTCGTGCCTTTGAATGGCGGTTGTGGCAACAGGGATAATTGCGGATCGGTCGCAGAAAGGCTGTCCAGGATTAAAATTTCGACAGAATATAGTCATGTCCTGTTTTAACTAAACTGTAACGATTTACACATTTTGCTAATGATTCTGATTGTGCTTAGTATGTAGCATACGCAAGAAGAAAATAGTTGGAAATGATCGTAACCTGATGTAAATATCAACAAGTCCAATATGTGTTCAACACAACATTTTCAAAGAAGCACAAACGAGCGCAACGTTAGACTCTTGCTACAACCGAAATTTTTCAATTTCACTCAAGAACGAGTGAGAAGCAGTCATCGCAATCTTACGAGACTGTGAGCAATTTCGTGTACAAAGGTTGAATAAGCCAATTCGTTGAGTCCGGAATCGGACACAATTGCACGTGAGCAGAGGTTGACGTAACCCAGGATCGGACTGGAAAAGAAAGAGCAATTATGCCTCTGGTGAGTAACAGGGAATTTTGGTTTAAACAAATTGGATATCATACACACACTTGATCGGAGCTGTCGGATGCCACACAAAATTTACGAAAAGAGTTGATTGAAAAATATATGAGAATGCGACAGCCGCGATTAGTTGTGTGTGATGTTCAGTTAATATACTTTTATCTTCAGTCCCTGTGAATTGTGGAGAAATAAAATATACTTTACATAAAAACAACTGTGACAACGTTTAGGGATCACTCATGGAAGTCCCTTAGGAGTTTTCCTCTGCAAAAGACAAGCAGATGTAAGCCATGGATAATCATTTATCATGAAACGTAAACTATCCTGAATACATTGTAACTTGCGGTCGAAACCAGCAAGCGGGCACTGGTTGAATTTGAATTGTGTAGCAAGGCGTGCCGCTGTGTTGTTGACGCAGTTTTAGTTGTTTCTGTAAATCGTGTGCAAGGCTTACTGGGCCTTTGGGCTCATGCTTGGTTGTGTTGTTTCCTTTTACAGGACTGTTGCTGGAACCGTTACTTCGGAAGAACGCTGTCCCCCGGTGTATTCACGTTGTCTCAGAGTTGGTCGGCAAGCGTAACGGACAATCTGAGTAAAACTGGCCGACTTGCATTTTACAACATAACCAGATTCCACAACTCATGAGTTAATGATTTACTATAAAATGCCAACCGAACTGTACACGTCTGCGAACGAGACCCGAAAAATCCAGTGGGTGACAAGTTGAGCGCGGTTGCTAATTGTTCAATCATGGCTGCCAGATACAGGCTGCAAAATCATGTATTTCATTTGCAAAATGTTCCACCCCAAATTCTTTGCCTCAGAGTTAATCGTACACAGAACTTGACGTTGTAGTGATTGTCTCAGAAAGATTTAACATTACTGAAATTACGGAAGATGGGTCAATAGAGGATGCGTGGGATACAGAGAAACATTCTTATCAACAGGACTGGTAATGACTAGTAAATTATGTAAGGCGGAAGCAAACTACTCTCGTCATCTACCGAGGGACTACGGCTCTTTAAACAGAAATGAATGCTTAGGATGAGATTCTTCATACTTGTATTATCAAAAACGTAGACCGCTAAAGGAACAAGACGTTTTGGCATATGAGTCCAGTATATCGCGGAAAACACGTGTAAATTAAATGATCAGAGTGGCAACCCGTCTTACCAATCACACGGACGCCCACCTAACCAATTATTATAGAACCGTGCGCCTGTATCTTTCAATCAGCTAGACAATGTGGTTTCAGTGTTTGATTATAACATGCGTGCCTGCCAATTTCACCGTTTGTGCCTCACTAACTCCCTTATGTTAACAGACCTAAAAAGGAAACAGCGGATTGTAGGATCCTTCTTGTTCTGTAAAACTTCAGGTCTAAGTAGAAGTGATAACATGTGTGATCATTCTTATCAATCCTTGTGTCGCAGGTCCTTTTTCGTATGTCGCATGATATCGGTAGAAAGCAGATGTAACTAAATGTCTTACTGTGTATTCATCACACGGTGATATCATTTGGTGTCAATTGATCTAAACCAACTCGACTGAGGAAAATAAGTCTGCCAGGTCACATCATAGTGGGTCAGTCGTTTATAAAAGTTAACCCAAGCCTAGGTCCCATGCTGTGCATCATACATTAGAGGAAACATTTTGTCACGCGATGAATTGTTTTAGACCGTAGTTCGTAATTTTGGTCATTGTGTAAAATGTCATTCACCTCACACTGGTACACAGGCTCTGATTGGATTAAATATTACTGAGGAAACCGATGGAGTTGTTTGTTCAGGTTGATGATGTGGGTGCAAATCGTTTACTGTCAATTCGAGCGGTATCATCTATATGTGGGGCCTTAGATATAAACGATTGTAATTTGAATTTCGTGATTTTGCTGAGTGTCGCACTTTGTGTACGTTACTGATACAAATTTTATGATCCAAAATCTTAATGGGTACTTCTCCTTGCACATGACCACGTGATCAGACGCGAATTTTTTTATTGAAGTATAATCCCACTGGTTATTCCGTGTTGCTATTTAACAGCTGACAGGATTGGTCGTTACTTCTTTGCTGCTCAACGTTAACAGCGTTAGTTTGAATCTATTTTTCATAGCCCATTTGATGTACACAAATCGGTAAGTCAGTTAATTTAGGTATCAGTACTTGGTAATGTTCATGTATATGTCACTTTCAGGCGCATTGTCTAAACGATTTTATCTAGTCCTAAATGCTTTTTTATCGATAAGGGTGAGCAGTTTCAGATTTTTGGGAGATTTTTTGTGTTTAGTGTTCGCCTGAATGGGAATCCCCGAAGTGTTAGTATTGAGTACGCGTCCAGTTCCACTCCTCGGGGTGGGTGTAAGCGAAAATATATCACGGTTCAGTTGATGTTCACGTAGGGTTGGGCTGATGAAATGTTTGTCATGGTATTTTCGTTTCATATGATACATTACAATTCTTCCATTGATATTTTGAGCACGCAGTATCCTTTGTATGGTTTGCAAACCGACGTAAAACTATACTGTCGCAAAATGTTCATATTTATTCTCAACATTTTGAAATACATGGTGAGGTGGTTCGTTTTGTTGAATTTTATTCTGATTTTGGGCTTCTTTCTTATTGACATGGTAGTCACATGCTGAAAGTTTGTTAACACCTGTGACGAAGAAATACTTCACTAATATACTTTCATTCCTAACGTAATGGTCTTGCGATATTTTAGTTTATTTCTGAGATTCTAAACAGAGTTCGATCACAACTGTTTTTGTGCCAATAAGGTTGACTGTTGTGAAATCGACTGACGTAATCAAACATTGAATAACAATACGAATCAACTAACCGGTATGATGTTTCTGTCGCTGGTTCGAATCCAGCCGAAGCTCTGACTTTCCACAGTTGGGTTTCATCTAAAATCCTTAATCTGCCAAACTACGTATAAGTAACCGGATTACTCATCAACAGCAGCAGAGTACAACTATTCAAACCTAGTGACTACTGAGGAGAGGAAGCAACCGTTTAGTTTTCAGGTGAAAACGAACGCAGTGTATAAATGCGCCCTTCACTAACTTCAGATCACAACCCTAGTGTTGTATGACAGGCAGTTTCGTTGTGAGTAGTATACTACTCACAAGTAGTATGTTACCCACAGGCAACGTTCAGGAACAAAAGGGCAAGCTGCGAATGCCAGGAAGACGGAGGACAAGGAGAGACTATCGAAATAGTGTGTACGCGCTCGGCAGAAGTTCCAACAAGGCGAATGACAATGATGGATGTGAATGCATAACTAACTTGCAAATGAGTATACGCGTTTGAGGTTTGATTTTTGACATGATCTATATGGGCGTTTGTGCAATGAACGAATTCTCAGGCCAAGCGTCTTTTGCGGTCACAACACTAGTACACACACTTGTACGTGGTGATGAAGTCACCTGGTTTATTGAAGAACTGTTTGCAGTCAAAGTGCAGAATTTGGTAAACAACGGAACAACGTTAGCTGGAAATGATGTTACTGAGTCTATCAGTTGGAAAAATTAACCAATATGCGTGAAACACAGTTTGACTAGCTTCACTGTGTAAAGTTTTAGGCTATGTCACATGATCAGCTTATTTCTCGCGAAGATGCTGAAGGAGTTCTGCTACCAAGCTTCGTAACACATCTCCGCCACGTAAGACGTTTTAATATATTGATAATTAACACCAAATTAAAAAACATACTTGACTGTCTATGTGTTCTGTACAGTACTTATGAATTGAATGTGAAAAGTTGTACGAACAAATGATAATCGGAGGAACCGTCAATAATTGATGTTTGAAAGAAGGAAGCAACTGTCCAGTCCAGTGATTTTTAATTGGTATTTTTTCAAGAATATCAATGTGTTAAAAGTTTGGGTGACGGGGAGAAATTTCAACAAGTAGTTGAAAGGCGGATGAGAATCCCTAAATTGCGGGGAATGACTATCTCAAAATTGAAAAATGGTTGCACGTAAACCGGTTTGTCGTAGCTTATATCGAACAAATACCTTTAACGTGTACTTTCAACTCGATTTTTAGGAGTTGTCCACGTTAAAGAAACGTCGCATTGGGTAGTGTTTATAAAGTGTTGGAAGTCATTGCTTCGCGAATTACAAATTTTAAGGATTTCAGATGGAATTCGCTACGAAGATGTGGATATCGTAAGTTGGGATAATGCAATTTGTACTATATGACTGATGGAATGCAGATGCATAAGGGTTTTTGTTTTCGGCTACTGTGGTTTCCGTTCATTTTCACTAGTGACGAAATTAGTTCAAGCAATTAACTCTATGTTCGTATCACACACATCACACATTGCAGTGCAGTAACAAAACACAATAATGGTACTTATAAAACTAACGATATAAATAGGATGCAACACGCTGCAGTGACCACAGGCTGTTATCGCGCATCCACAAGTGTTTGTTTGCGGTCATAATTTTCACATCCAATTTGTTTTACTACCCAAAAGTGAATGGCTCTGTAGAGTCAGCAGAGAGTAATCTGAAGTTTCTCAAATGGTTTTGTTGATAGTAGTATAACGGCCACCAACTCTGTCATGCATCTGGTTGCCTCCTAGTTGTAATTCAATTTGTTTTACCGAGTATCTAAATGATTGACATCAATTCTGCGGGGTGAATGCACCCGCTTCAACATCCAGCATCACAGTGTTAGTTCACGTTTGAAATTCGGTTGAGTAGTTGCTCAGAATGCCGTCAACAGTTTAATCTAAATTAAATTCATTTTCGTGGGATTCAGTATTAATCAGTATGCATGTTTGTCCTGTATCCCATCAATGACCGGAAATGAATGCATACAGCTAGTACATTGCCAGTCGATTACTAACTAGTACTACCTGAATATGGAGTTCACACTGTTGTACCATCATTATCAATTCCAACATCATCATTATCATCATAATAGCCCTCAAACTGACCAAAAGCTACTGTGACCCCGAACCGCAGCCCACCTCATCAAGTAAGTAGAATATCCTAGAGAAAGAAGACGTCACCAGGAACGATTAAGAGGAAGAACTGAAAGTGGTATGAATGCCGGGACACCATTGACTGTGACACACTTCGATCTCGGATAGCATTTAAAGTCAGTAATTGTGGGCAATCACGAGTTCAGTCAGGCAAGTGACATCTACTCAATTTGCTCAATCGAACAGTCAAGGTCAGATTTATTGACCATTTTGTTGCCTGGCCATCACGCGGTTTTACCCGACTGTTGACGGTCTCATTACATGACGACCGGCACGGTTAACGCTCAGCTGGCATGCGGAATGTTTGACTCAGCCATCACAACGCGATTCAGAGCTCGACAATCCACCATGCATACAATCAGTAGTTTATCGTAGTTCTTCTCGTTAGACGTTACCATAAACGTAAACCTACCTATTCAATGTGTTAGGTTACGGTTAGGCTATGAGTATACAGGTAAAACGGTTCGATAGAATACAATACGCTACAAAAGCAAATGTTTTGAAGTGTATCGTCTGAGTGAGTTCAAAAAACTCAATTGTGCAGTGCGTGAACAAGTTCCGTATCGGAAGCTCTGGAGGCAGTCACTTAGTGCATTCGAAAATGTGACCATAACCCAGGATCAAAATTTTACGTAACTCGTGTGATATGCACATATTTCGCGTATGCAAAGATCGTCATAGTGATGTCATAAGCGTAGACAATTTTCTAAACCGCAAATTAACATTTATGTTCACGCCCATTATAAGTGTCTTTTGGAGTACTACAGATTGAGCATACTGCATATAGCAGTGAATTAGTCATGCAATGATAATCGTTTTAATCGCATGCACGCTTGCGGTTCCGCTGAAATGTTCATTGTTTTTGACATAACATACTAAAAGTCGTAAAAACTGCCCACGTGCTGATTAATGTTTGTGTTTTTGCCTACCTAATTAGTACGTCACGACCACGAAGGACGGAAGCGTGCTGCTATGATCTGGCAAACCACTTGAATGTTTGCGCCAGGTCTACAAGACTATCGCCTGTCGGTTGGATTGGTTTTACCATCTTGAACATATAACGATAGACCACAGGGAGATCAGTATGTACTGATCTAGAATGTTACGTACTAAATCCATGCATTTCCGCCATCTCAGTTAAGTCTACAGCACTCGACTATTATCAGAAATAGAAACAGGCCATTCTATTGACCGGTTAGTAATGTCACTGTCGAGAGAACGATAACTTCTGATACTTGGGTAGCACTATCTCATCAGTCTGTAATATTGCTGATGAGATATCAGCGAGGATTGCAAAGGCACGAGTTGCCTTTGCCAAACTGCGTCATCTGTGGAGTCGAAAAGACGTCCGGTTATCGCTGAAAGGAAGAGTATATAATGCCTGGGTGCGTTCCATCTTGCTGTATGGTTCGGAAACGTGGCCTGTTCACAAAGAAGATATCAACAGGCTTGCTGTGTTTGACCATCGTTGTCTCTGCGAATTGGCTCATATTAAGTGGACTGATCGTGTGAGCAATGTGGCAGTTCGCCGGCGCGATCAATTGGTCAACTATGTACGGTACACAGCTTGCGGTGGTTGGGTCACGTACTCCGTATGTCACCTAATCGTTTACCGTACCGGGCATTATATGCTGAGGCCACCAACAGTTGGATAAAACCGCGTGGTGGTCAAGCAACAACGTGGTCACAAAACATGAAGACCTTGACTGCTCCATTGAGCAAAGTGGGTAGGTGTCGCCTGCCTGGATGGGGTCTTCGTGATCACTCCAACCGCTGGTTAGAGACGCTATCCGAGATGGCGATGTGTCGCAGTCAATGGCGTACCTGTATCCATTCCATTTCCGTTTCTTCCTCTTAGTCTTTTTTCAATAATTTTCACCCTTTTTAGTAACGTTTTCTTCTAGGATATTCCACGTCACTGTTGAGGTGAGCGGTGGCCCGAGTCACAGTACCTTTTGGTCAGGCTCATGGCTGTTATGATGATGATGATGATTGTATTGACCTGATGTCTGATAAGAGGAGATAACAGCGTGCCGTTACAAGGTGTATTCCACAACACTCTACCGCATCCTTACAAATGCATACTACGGTTTGCAACGTTTATATAGCAAACGTAAATCATTCGTCAATTACTCAAGGGATGATAGTGTACAGAACAAAAAGCCTGCTACAAACGGCTACATGTATTAAGTAGTAGTATTAAATAATTAGCAGGTTGAAGACAGATAATGACCAACTTACTTTGCATATAAAAGGTGAAATACAATCATCGGCACGAAGAGGCTCTGTCTGTATGATCCTGTCATCAGATTCACTTGCAAAAATGTTGGTTGCGTCTTATGGGGAACTGCAGTGTGCACTTGCCTAGAAGCGGCAACATGTTTTCGGACGTATTGCCACTGCAAAATCTACTCTCATCATGATCTAGGTATGTCTGCCTTTAGTTGCAGTCGCATCGATGACAAAACGTGATCAACTCACAGAAGCCGTTAGTATGGGGTTTGCGGGAAACAGTGGAAGCCGGGCAACAAAGTTGTCTATAAGAAAACTATGCACTTGTAGACAGCACGATTCAAGGTGTGCGGCAGATCCATAAAAGTGGTCAGTCTGAAATGATGGTTGTAGATATCTGATTCCGTGTCATTTTTATGAGTCTTATATAACAGCTGCGCTAGTTGAAGTTCGGTTAGACCTTCCATATAAATCAATTCCATTTAATAACACATTATTTTGGGACATTTGTCTTCTGTGATAGTGACTTGCAAAACGTCCACGCATCCGGAAACATATTATGTACGAACCCAGAGTTATCCTGTCAACATTTAGTATACATTTTATCTAAGTTCTATGCTTTATTGAGTGCAATGTTTTAATAATTCATCAGAACTGGTTATAATTTGTTGCTTTCGCGATGCCCAAAGTTTAAAAATGCATTTAAATCCGTACACATGTTTTACCCACACCGGTCATAGACTGTGCAAGCATAGCATACTTCAACTGTAAAGTGAGGTTAACCATTTCCAATCTATGTGATGAGCTGGCAAAGTAAGTCTACATGAATGGTAAAATCGATCTGCGATATCCACCATTTGAATTTTTTACAATGCTTTCCACATGGTGTGTGTAGTTAAGTGCGAGTATTGCCGGAACCGATCACGAAATGACGGTTTAAAAATCACCGCAGTAAGAGATCAGCGCACCTGCTTACTGTCAAAAATGCCTCCATTCAAAGAAACGAATCTTGTAACTTTACAAAATTGGTTGTTTTTTACATGTATTTACTTTCATTTTAAAAAATACACACCCCTTCAATCTGCCAATCATATTTTGTTGTACAATTCTGTGTTGTTTAGAATGGGCTAATTTTGTACAGTATTATCTATTGGTCAAAATCAGGTGACATGTTGTCCTGAGACTGCACTTGAATGTTCCGTTTAACGTTCACATGAGGCTGCTTTGTCTGTTAAAGATTCATCGTAAATTTGACAGCACTTGCGCATGCATTGTGAACCAGTTGCACCTACACGTAAAATAAGACTATTTGGTTCATTAGTTTAGCTTACAACGTACTGCTTCTTCACTACTCGCGGTTGACTACACCGCAAACCTGTATGATTCTCAGCAGTACAGTGTTGCTCCTCTGACCTGATCTTTCGTTAGTTAATAATCACGGCGGACCAACTAATCAGCAAACGGTTAAAACTTCTAGCATCACGGTCGATTCAGTGGAGCAAAGCGAACAACACATGTGAGGTACCACAAACCTGTTTATACATTGTAAAGTCCACACCACTGCGGAACCCTAACACCAAGTAGGAAAGCAAGAACGGTGACTTGTCCTTAAAACAAGAATACTGTAGACCATTATGTCTCTCAAAACTGTTCAAACCCTCAGTTTAGGTATTGTTTGCATTATATGTTTGGGTCAATCTGCAGGACCATGAATCAGTTATAACATAGTGGCTTGTTTCTACATGGACCATTAAACGGTGTGATTATATTTTACCATTTCAAATCGATCACCAATTGCTTTGCGTAGCCTGGTAACTTTCCCGGTCTAACGGTCACGCTACCCATTTTTCGGTAAAAAGTGGATACCAATGGGAAATAATAATTAATCCACACTGAGTATTTTACCTTGTCAGACGTTGCAAACTAGCATGTAGATAACTACAGTTCTTACAAAGCTTATATTTAAAATTCGTGTACAATTTGAATTAGGCAATTCGAATCAGTGGAAAACCCTCTAAGTGCAAGCACACTGGTTTTCCAAAACTAAACATGTTTCCACAATAGTGGTAAAGACAGTCTGAGTGTCAGTATGCAACATGAACCTAACTGATGGTCTCATTTCGACGGAGTTGTCAGACTTGTGCACTACATCGGTTCAGAGAACAATGGTAATCTGGAGTTTGATTCTATCAAGTACAACACCATCAAACGGACCGAAAGAAGGCAGACACATGAAACCATTTACTTTGTAAGTCCCACTACTGACCACGTAGGTGATCGTACGTCCTGAAGTGCGATTTTATAAAGTTGTAGTAAAGTTATTTTTTTCATAGTTACGGCACCGCTGTCTCTCAAATCAGGAAGAAGGAGGCCAGAAGAAACCTCCTTAAATAAAACTACAGCCGGATCGTCCAACAGTTGACTGTAACTGATGAGGTACTGTCCACCGAGATCAAAAAACATTCAGCATGACTTGAAAGCCTGGTGTAGCCCCGAATACATCTAATGCCCTTAACGCCTTATTCTGTGAGCTTTCGGGCTAGGAAAACCCTCAACTTCTAAGTGCTTCAGGCTGCTTCGTCAATGGCTGTGGGTAAGCTGCACCAAAAAACCCCATATCCCGTTACCTTGGAGGTCAGGTTTTTGCATAAAAGAATCGGGATGGGGTCCGTCAAGTCAATTCTCTTCAGTACCACAACTAAGTTTTGTATTAAGCTGTATTCTTACCCTCTTGAGTGGCGGTTTTCCCCCATCTTTTCATATGACGAGTACAGTAAGTTTTTTGAAAGGTTGTTTGACACACTGAAGGCATTTATATTTTAATCATGAAGTTTGCTTACAACTGAACAAGACAATACAGTGATTTCATTCAAAAGTAAGTCTACAGCTCTACTCGATGATTACCCATGTGTACATGCGCAAGCATACGAAAGGGTTGAAAATTGACTGATGATCAACTAGTAGTAACATAAAACCCAAACAATACACTTTTGCGACTTGCCGATTTAGTGAATTGTCCACCTGGCAGATCGCTGCAAAGCCAAGAAATCCATCCCTACATTGGTCATCTGCATCTGCATCGACAATAAGCATAAAATCGGTGTTTGAGAGTCCTCGTCCTGCTGTCCCTGTGCGTATTCTGACACCGTTTTTAATTTCCATACATTGCTTTCATGCGTGTGTGTATATGTGAGGAGGAAAACAAAGGATCAATTCACTACGAGTGAAGATATCAAATAAAACTTCGGTGTACACGAACGACCTATCTCATCTTATACCAAGGTCGGTTGTCAAAGTGGATATTTTTGACCGGTGTCTGATTCGTGATAACCACTCGAGAAATGGGTGCTGTCATTTCAGAGAAATGGCTATGAATTCCGTAACATGCAATTAACTGAGGTTGAAATTAGTGATGTATTTATTTCGAAATTGCAACGTATGCGCTCCTGTAGAACTGCCAGTCGGAAGTAACATTCAAGTGGGTAAGCTGTTCTTGTCGAAAAATCCAAGAACACGGTATGAACTGAGGTTCACTGCACACAGAACATGACAAAATTGTACGATACCATTTACTTCATGACTTTACTGCAACTAAGGCACTGGATAGTGACTTCCGTGGAACCACAGTATCTTCAATTGAGCGGAAGGAAACTGTCGAGAAAACTTCAATAAACAACACTGTATGATCGCGAGGCAATCGGTACTCCAAACAACCACAAGATTATTCGAGCTGTGTTTAGTGCCGCTTTATCATACAATACTCACGGTTGTCCACCTAGCGAGCACAAAGTTTTTGTCAACGTTGGTAACACTAATGATTTTGCTGTGCTCTACAAGCGTACAAGATTGATGCGCAAAAATACGGGCATTGTCTAAAAGTCATCAATTGAGTGTAAATTCGAGAAAACGTCTAGAAAGTTTTACTCACTGCAAATCAGAAGGATGAAAGTATAATTTTACATACTCGGTTTTTATGTCTTTCCAATCAACAAATATGATTACTTCCACATTTGACAAAGTAGTATTTTCTGGTGAGTCGTTTGGATTACAAGTTATTGATGCTTCATTGAGTGTTCCGAGTTGGCCTTTATTACCGCTTGAAAGCTCAAGAGCTCTTCCCATTGTCACAATGATATTATTGATCAGTGGTTGTAGCTGCTGCACTTGTAGCAAAAGACTTCACTAACATGTGTCATTCTCTTAAACATCTATTGAACGAAATCAGGTTTATAATACTAGTGGACATAGGTGTTTTCAAATACCTCAATTCTAACCGTCAATAAGTTTTAGAAAGTGGCTACGAAATATCTTTATCCTAACAACATTTGTCAATGCTTTAAACATCTGATTACGACCAATTCTGCAAATAGAACACTAGTGCTGCCCATCACTTACGTGACTGTAACAGGTACAAAACGATTCGTCACCTAATTGGATTATGTGAGGTCTCAAACGATGGATGAACGGTGGCTAAAATTGAAAAGCTTTCTTTTACCCCCTTGGTCCTATTAATATTGAAAATTCGCAAGATCAGTGGCGTGCTGGTATTGCTGCTATCGAATAGGCTTCAGTGATGTTCATCTGTCAATCCCACAATATGGTATTCACCTAGATTAAATGAGTCCAAGGCCAATTCTCTTCATCAGTTGATGAATGCTTCCATGAAGTTTTCGAAGCTCTCCAAACGTTAACATATCCTTTTGGGAACCATGGATTTGAGGCTGAAGCACGCAACATCAAGACATAGTTCTCACAATCCACAAGAATGTCAGACAACTGCAGTTCTGTAGGAGGTGTGCTCAAACTCAGGCTTGCTAATCCATTTCAATCACCTGCACAGATGCGATTTACAGAACAAGCAAAACATTGGTATTTCCCTACTGAGGAATCAACAGACAAATCTAGAGGCAAATGTCACGAACGTTTGATTGATCAGAAATAAAAACCTGGAGATTCCGTTGACATACGCTGAACAACATTCACAGTTGAATTACTAATGAGTAGTGTGGCAGATTTATGATTTTAGATGAGACCCAACTATGAAAAGTCAGGGCTTCGGCTGGATTCGAACCAGTGACAGAAACACCATGCCTCAACGCGGCAAGCGCTCTACCAGCTGAGCTACGAAGCCACTCACAGTAGAGTTAATATTCAAATACCTGCACGAGAAACCACTAAATTTCAGTTTTGACGTTTTCACAGTTCGTCGGTAGATCGCGTTTTTGCTACGATAAGAATTTGAACTGTGGTCTACGTTTCAATGCATTAGTCATGCTGGACAGGGTGCCAATGGTCTCAAATTAATATTGAACTGATAACATGTATATCGGCAGGCCAATTCACCTCACCAGAATATGTTAACTAATCAATCAGGAAGCAATACATCTCATGAAGCAAGCTTTCAACATTCACTAGTATGTTGTAAAAAGCCCATCATCACCTTAGAAACAAACCACACAAAAGTTGGACACTTTTCCATTAGTCCTCTTCACTGGTGAGGTTCTTGATTGCCTATCGCTTTTTTGATGCCTTCATAACATTCCTGCTTTCCGGTAGATATCTACTGACTGATGACCATGCTAACTCTTCTACTTCAATGAATTTAAAAAGTTTTTGGTCAACTGGTTTTCATTACTGAAAAACAATCACCAGACTCGAGTTTCGCACATGTCGAGGCACATCAGTAGTGCATATCCTTGCCACGGCTGGGGTTACAACTGCGGCAACACTTTCATTAGGCAACCTTGTTGTCCACTGCACCAGTGACCTCACACAATGCACGATCAAAGTATATATAAACGTTAGAGAACTTTTTCCTGTGAGTAATGATCACGTTGCCCAATAGTCGTGATGAGAGAAACGGTAACTGCCTTGTTAACCTCAATCGATAACCCCCCCCCTGATTAGGATTTCGGAGACAGGTTGAAATCTACGAAATCATTAACACTGCTAGGTGATATTTTAGATTAATGATGAGTATTCGGAGATTTGATTGGTGAAACCGTCTTCAGGCCGGTACAATTATATAAAGAGTCGACACAGTTTTTTTCAGATATCGATCAGGTCACTGGTCAGCCAGTTGGCGATGGCTTGATTGGTCGGTTACGTCATGCTTGTCCATCGGTTTGACCGCGCAGGTTGGCCATTGATACGGTGGATTTGTGGCCATGGTAGGTTCGGCGCCTGAACAAACCGTTTTTGATAACAAAACACCAGATCAAGCGGCCTGATTCCAATAGCCTCGGCAGTACAGGGTGTTCTAATTCGTTTGTTTCATTAAGGCGTGGCCGAAGTTCTAATCCTGGCCGAGGCAAAGAAATTCACTACTGGCAAGCTCTAAAGAGAGTGAACCTCACGTTTAGTGTTTTATTTCAGTAGAGGCCGGCTGGAACGTCCAACTGAATGCAAAAGCTGCGACCGAATAAACGTACTGTTCAACCTGATGTTGATTTTCAGTTGGTTTTTCTATCTTCACTGAGTATACAATAGGGCTGTGCACTTCAATCGATAAAACAACAACAGCAACAATCCGTTGCTCAAAACCCCGCATTACTAAACATCTTACTACAACGACTCACCAAGTTGGTCCACTTAGATGATTTGAAATATTTTGCAGAGCCAAAACCTGATGCTACCAGCCTTTAGGGAAGCCATTTTGATCGGAACTCACCAGCCTGTGTTATGTACACAGAAGTGGTTGAAACAACCCATCGGATTGTTGTGGTGTTGATAACATAGTACGTGGTATGATTGTTTGCGCTTTCATACCCTCTGTTTGTATGTCATATAAACTGCATATTTTACGTTTGCAACTGGTGAAAGCAAACAAAATGTCAACGTATCGCAACATGTCTTCTTTTGGCGCTGATGAAATCTATTCGTTTACTCAAGCAGGTGCTGAATTTACCCTGAAAACTAAATGACGGTTTACCATCAGACAGCATTCAATCATGCACTTGTTTGGTTATAATTCCACCTACATAGCAAAGTATGCACTTACAACGATTTACTCAGAATTCTAGCTTACGCCAGCCGGTGTATCAACATCGTACCTGCCAACAACTAGCAATAATAATGTCTATTGATATCACAGAGGCTTTCGTGGATGTCGACGGAGCTGGTCAACGGAATTACGGGTTGGCAATAGGATGCTTAATCAACATAAGTGCGTGTTACTGTCAAAGATCGGTGGACTTAGACCGCACTATAAACTGTCGCAATCCCTCGCAATCTTTACTAGAGTGTGGTCATCATAACAGCCATGAGCCTGACCAAAAGGTACTGTGGCTCGGGCTGACGTGCACCTCAACAGTGACGTGGAAAATCCTAGAAGAAAACGTTAATAAGAAGATTGAAATTTATTAAAACATGACTAAGCGGAAGAACTAGAAATGGTATGGATACAGGTGCACCATTGACTGCGACACATCGCCATCTCGGATAGCGTCTCTAACCAGCGGTTTGAGTGATCACGAGGACCCCAGCCAGGTAGGCAGGAGTGTGGTAAGACTGTCATATGGTCCTATATTTCCTATACTGTGCCGAGGACCATGTTTTGCACATGGCATTCCACGCCGTTGGCGATATAAAACTTCACCTAGAGGACACAGTCAACGACTATCTATTATAATGGTGCTTGTTTACCTAATAACGAGGAATTTAACCGCCTGGCTACTGAAGTGTCGTGATACCGTAGGCGATTTGCGCGGCGCACAACGTTTCTTTATAAATGAAAGAGGCATGTGTCTACACTCATAATGGAAATATAGAGTTAGTTGACAGTATTGTAAGAGAGTATTGCAGTTGGCAGTGGTCATATAGAAGATATATTCTCACGAATAGCCACAGCCCGGCTACCTTTATCACCTTGAGACAACGATGGTTACAATGTTACATATACCGCTGACTAAAAGGCTGAGTATATAAC
>JTDE01001838.1:15039-27975 GCA_014338405.1 Paragonimus skrjabini miyazakii | reverse complement strand
GCGAAAGGTCAAATGCCACATCCTGTCGATAGCCGAGGCGGTCGCAATCCGACTACGTCACCCAGATCTGTGTGTGCATAAACAATTCGTTCAAACCCTGAGGCTCCTTTGGCCGAACACGGCCGCCCAACCCGTGAAACAATTTGTCCCCATCCCCCTGTCCCAGCCTGATTGACACTGACTAAATAGAACTAACTTCGTTTGTGTTCCTAACCATGGCGAAGTAGTGTTAATCCTTTATCCAATTACATTGTCCCTTTAATAATCTTTGATCAATAACATTGTAAATTGTCACTTAATTTTATATAATTGTACCAGCCAAAGAGGAGAATTTATCGAAAACAGTCTGTTCGCTGAAACTTTGTTTTTATCAGGATAGTCAGTAAATTTAAGTGGACGAACGTGGAAATCTTCACTTGATTTTCTGACACACCTTTTGAAGAGGAAATGATTGCTAGCAAGCACCACTTACGAAGCATCTATTCAAATTACCAGATAACATGGTAGGTTCGGATAGCAATATTTCACTGACGTCTTTGGAAAGAAGGTCAAGGCCTAGAGTTCCAGTATGCTGCAATAATTTAGGGTTCAGTGCCACTGTTTCTCAGAAGAGTAGCGAAAGCTTTTTTCCACCTGGCTTTCAGTGCAACGGACAAAGCTCCATGACATGCATGATGATGAGGACCGCTTTGAAAATACGGTACAGCACTCACATTCTCTGAATACTGAACGGGACATCCGCACTGGGGTTTCGATAAACTCGAACAGTAGACCGGTTCAGAAGTATGGTAGAAAATTGTTTCTTCGATATATTGCATATTTTTTCCTCTGATATTCTTGAAAGGTGTGTTATTAGTCACACTGTTCCAACTTCGCACTCTGCGTTTGACTACCTGTAAAATCTCACTATCATAAACATTCTACATTTAATGCCTCCGTAAGCTCATTGTCTGAATGCTTTCTCTATTTTGTTAACATATCTCATCAAATAATGGAATTGCCTGATCGGCGAGTAAACGTACACTGAGTTTTGTTGGACGGCTCTTGAGTGTGTGATCAGTATTCATTTAGGTGTGGGGTTCTGGAGACGACTGGCGTAAAACTGCGCCTAACAGTACAAGACGGGGGTTAAATGTCTCCAGACTTCTAAACGACAGTAATACCAGCAATCGTAAAATCTGTTGGACCAGATCCCTTGTATATCTTTAGACTGAAAATCTACAAGGGAATGACAGTGCACAAAAATAAAAAGCCAAAGAACGAATGACGCCTAAAACACGAAGGAATTCGATTTCATTTCCGTTAGACTCACTCCTAAATAATCATCAGAAATCGGTTCCATGTAGCAAAAAGTTTGATCGCTGCAACCTTTAGCACAATACTTCTGTCCATCAGAGTAAATAGAAACGGCGTCGTTGACACAATTTCTGCAGAAAGAGATTGTTCAAACAGAAATACGTATAAGATAAACCACATGTGAGCGAAATTTGTCACATCCGTTTGAATTACATTAACAGAATGTTTAAGGGATGCATATTTCGATAGAAATTCATTCTATTCACTCCCACCAGTCATATGAAAAGAATGTTGGTGAATCAGCGTTTGTGAGAACAAAACAAGCAAAACACAACGACTCCTGAACGTTAAAGTTTATCAAATATTTATACATTTTGAAGAAGATCAAGTGTAACTAGCTTGAGCTTTGACTGGACTCCAAGCGACAACAGAGATCGCTCGCACCTACACAATATTCAGTCGACCAGTCGGGCTACACAGCCATACACTCAACCCTCAAATGTGGACCAGCTTACCAACTGTCGTTGTTATCCACCGGGCGAACCGAAAACTAACCAACCAAGACCGAGTTTTTCTTAACGCCATATTTTGGACTCTACCGTTAATTTTGTTGAATGTCAAACTTTTACTAGATACAAATCACATGGCAAACGTTCTAGGAAACCTGTTAACCTGGTCGTAGAGAACACAGTGACACAAACGGTCTCCTGTTTCATGTATCACCATCATGTTAATTGCGCTATATTTCCATGAAGAACGCAGCAAAATTTCGTCACATGAAGAGGCCACGAGGCATTTCAAGATGTCAGAAAAATTAATTTAGCACGGAAATACAAACGTCACTTAAGCAGGTTATATAAGAGGTGCACGTAGACTTCGGTATATCCAGTGTCTCGACGTGAAGCTTTCGAAAGCACAGAAGTAAGTTGAACTAACCAATTTTGACGGCTTCAGCTATAACCAATTATGCAACTCATACCAAGTGGCCTGAACAAAACGCATTCGCCACATTGGATGAACGAGTCAAATTAGCCCGCAATGTCGGTATCGTTCTGTCGAGTAAATCGATTGCTTGTATATTGATCCTAGCCAAACTGTTCTTAAACACCAATTCAGATAAGAATTTGACCATGTGGACAACACAACTGGTCCAAAAAGAGCAAGCAAGTTGGTATAAAAAGAGGGCCATGGAAATTGACTGCATAACAGCAATGTATAAGTAGAAATGAAATAAACGCAAAAGCGTACTTTTAACAGTTTCAGTTAAGGTGTTCGCCATGAAATTGAAACAGCTGAATGCGGACTCCTTTGCTATCAAATGTATTTTACGTTAGATAGCCCCGAGTTAGCCGGTTAACAAAATATGCATGAAAGTTAACACGTTATCAGTATCGTTGATTAAAATTGGTTGACCTCGACTGCCATATTGCTGAGACTGCAGAAAAGCAGATCGTTAATGAAATCTCCATTCAATTAGTGACGAGCCGTGACCAACTTCTTGTCTCTGCTCAAAAATGTATTGGTTTCTCCGATAAACCTAACTCCTAACAATGCACTTTGTCGCTAGCATACGGGTTCACACTACCACCAAGTTTCACAAAATATACTGCCCGGTACTATTGCAAATTCTCAGCAATAGCCACTTTGTAAACAATGACCTAATTCCTATACAAAAATTGTGTGAGCAAAGAGCGCTATCCAAGCTAACACAATGTGCACCACCCATGTAAATACCATTGTACCACTTTACTTTTTACTCCGTATTGCAACACTGGTATGTACATGCCGTGGTCAAATTCGTCTTCCCTAGGAGTATAGGGCCAAACATTCCAACGACCAGTGTTGTATCTGACAAAAGTAATCTGTTAGCCGTCTTCAAGCATTGACAACTATTTCAGACATCGTTAAGAATGTGTTCTAAAACAGCATGTGAATGCTTTAATGATCCAAAAATGCATGGAAACATCATTCACTTCTCTTCCTCGTTTATGCACAACTTCATTGTGCTTACCCGAACGTATAAATAACCGAACGGATAGCATCCTTAGAATTTATTTTCCAGAAAGTTGAGTATGCAAATATGCTCATTTTCACGTCGATGTGGGCGTGGTATAATAAACAACACTCATCTCTATGGGTTTAAGCTGCCATTATGTGGTGCAACATTGTTGATCATACTTTGCCTTACCAAGTTCTACTTTGGCGACCACAAAGGAAGATGATATAGGGTCAAATACACTGAACTCTTCACTGTCATGATAATCAACTCAGCAGTAACAAAAAAATTCATTACACACACAATCTGTATGATTTATAGTTTCAAAAGGACTGTTTGTCGGTGAAAAAGGACAGACACAATTTGTGCTTACTGGGCCAGAAGCATACAAACTAGATGCACAACAACACTACAGAATGTAAATCAATAAGCAGGTTCTATCACGTACCGGATTCAAATTATGTATCACCCAGGAAAATTGATATAAATATGCCAATAAACAATTTTGCACAGCCACAAAAATGCCAGTAAAAATAATTTTGTCGCGCTTTTGGAATGTGTATAGGGACGTTCAACTTCTACAATGTGAAAGCCATTCCCTTGTTTCTAAAAAAAATTCAAACATTGTTTGAAGTCTAACACCAAGTCAGTTAAAACTTAACTACCGATAACTATCCTGAAAAATATAATGACATAAGTGTGTACACATACATTTATTATGGATTACATCCCCATAAAAATCGGTCAGCGAATGGGTTGTTCAAATGGCATTCTTGAAGTGAGCTCGATGCCATTATATGGTATTAATCTTACACACCGCCCTCGAATATCAAGTAAAATCAACCGGAGAAAGATCGACTGAGAATACGAGAACAAACTAATCACTTTAACCAGAAAAACCATAGCTAAAACCAACATTGCAAGCCAGAGCGGAACCTATGGGAAGGTCTGTATTGTAACGCGTATAAGCATACACGAATTGAACTTGAAATGGTAATTCATACACGGTTGTTCTTTTCACCGATCAGACCGTTAAGCCAATGTTGTCCACGAAGACCCTGAACCAACGGACAGTTAGACGAGAAAGGAGGACAAGTGTGTTCAACCTACCGTTGTGTGTTGTGTAATATATATATATGAAGAAGATCTCTGTCTGTCTTTCTGACACTTGGTCAACAACACTACATCTAGTAGAATGGTTGTAAAGTCGTATAGTGATCACTCATTATTTCAAGGAACAATCATCCAACGTCGACTTCAAACCTCGACAAAGAAGCAGGAAGTGCGTTGTTAGATAAGGCGGAAGGCGTTGCCCAAATGTAAAGACATCACTCTGATAAAATGAAGCCCAATAGTAGACATAGTAGACATGCTGGAACAATAGAAAAAGAAGAATTATAAAGAATGGTACGTCACCTCAAACAGTCAAACATTTAGCACCTTTTAATCTTGTCTCATCCATCCCATTTGGTTTCAAATCTGAGGTTCCATGTGTTGTTAACGATACACAAGGATAAAATACAGCTCAGATCAATAATTGACACACGAAACTCATCCCATCTTGTGATTGCACCGCCGCTAACTGAAGTCGCAGAACTGGTTAAGAAATAAGTTACAAAATATAATTTAGATGCTATCTGAATTCGCGGATTCCACAGCAAAACCCAATGCATCAAATAAAAAGATGTTATCCCAGTGCCTGTCTTCGCATGTCGAATCGCCATCGTGATCGATGCAATATAGTTTACTAGCACATGCACCTATATTTACCACACTTTACAAAACTGAACTTGAGGAGTCATCACTTTTCTGCATCACAAACATCTGAATACATTTCAACGGTGAGTTCTGTCACCAAGTTAACGATTTAGCCATGAGTTCAACGTTAAGCCCTGTGTTTACTAACTGTTTTATGCGCATGCTGAAAAATAGACAGCTGAATGAAGTTACTGAAGAAACCATCTACTATTGGACGAATGCATGTGCTGCTTTCTGAGCCCTGTGTTGCATAAAGGACATTTTGTCCAAAGCCTGTTATAAATGAAATAATGGCATTACTTTTACAGCCGAAGAATAAATCAGTAAGCAGGAACTAATTCTGAGTATAACAAAGTTACACACAGCGTATAGGTCAATGAAACAAAGCGCGTTTGTGAAGAAAACTCAGAGTAGTGAACACCTGCATCTTTATGGAGTTATCACAAACAACTCGAACGTGGTGGTCTCGTACGGTACGAAGCAAAACGAACTTGCACAAAAGGCACGGTGAAATAGGTAGTAATAAATCTGCGGAGATTCTCAGTACTAATGTCTGAACAAAGAAATTCCTGGAAAATGATATGTAAGAAAGGCGAATGGAACCATTTGTGGAAAATGGCAAGAATGGAGACCTACTTAACATCGTTATTCATAAGGTGTGCGACAGACAACATAAGATAGTTGTTGCGCTCGACAGGTTTGTTACATGCCTAGTTTGATTGTAGCGTTCCATTCAGCACGAGCAGTAAGAACCCACAAAGTAAATGTTTTCTATTTTGATTCGTATGTCTCAATGTCCCATAATGTGTTATTCATTGAGAGTTAATACATGATAAATCGAGGGACTTCCTTAACACTGCCCTGTTTGGCTTCACTTCGCGAAACCGAAAGCCTTAATTCATGAATCCTGGCAAAATATTGCAATAATAATCGATAAGGAAACCATCAGGAAGGATGTCTCAAGCTGATCATACTTGTTCTTGTCGCGTAAAATTAATTATTGCAATGTATCCTAAATCCATGCAATGACAACTTCGTTGCATTATTCCAATTTATTTATTAAAAGAATATTTCACACAATTTGATGTTTCTCTCATTGATATATTCCGATTAGCGCTGCCCACTCAAAGCTTACAAAAACGACGTCGTGGTTGTTATTTATTCAACTAGCCAGTCTTCAGTGCGCTTTTAACGACAACTTGCTCATCATCACCTTATTTTGTGTACTTGTGTACTCGTGTACTGAATGCAGGTAAGTCCAGTCTTTCTAATTTTTACAATTCACACACAACAACAAACACAGATGGCGGGTGAATCACTTCTATTCCCTTCAGGATTTTTGATGCAGATTGTTTTTTTGCCTTTCGTTGGGTTCACTAATTTGTGAGAGTCGCTCTGAATTATTCCCTAAATTTAAAAGGAAATTCATTTCACCCACAAATCACACGCCATCTTTATTAACGTCCATCTACACTTGATTCTCCATGTTCTCTCTATCTACCACCTTACGGCCTTTTGTCTCAAATACAGGGAGTTATAGATTGTATCTTTAGTCTAAGACAGTCACTTAGCTAATCGTTCTTGGTGTTTAAGTGGAACCACAAGCGGTCGGTACACGTCATTTATGTTAACTTATATGTATAGGCATGTTCTGGTTTCAATCACATTCTTAAGATAATGCGGATGTGAACGTTGCTAAACATGGTATGTTTCGTGTTATCAACTCAAAAATCTACAATAACAGACTTCACACTTACCTGTTGAACAGTATTGGTCCACTGGGAGAATTCTTTGCCCTCAAAGTTTTGGACCAAAAAGCTGCAGCTGGTTCCAACAACTCCTTCTGAAAGATATTGAAAAAGTTTAAGTTTAACAAACTGTGCAGAGGAGGCAGTTATCATCCACCTTTAGAGGTTAATGGTTCAGGATTTAATTGATAAGTTGCTATGCAATTGCACGAGAAAATGAGTGAGCTGTGATTAACATCAGTGATAAAAACAGTTGTGGATGTGCTGCTTGCAACGCACAAAATCGAAATGAATATCAACCTGGTCGGTTTACTTTTACGTGAATTGTGTCCAGCATCTAAGAGCACCTGAGGGGCTGTGAATATTTTAAAAAATTAGGGAGTAGTACAGAAAGTAACTGGGCGGTAAAATATAGACTAAGGTGGAGAAGAAAAGGGCAAATTCCCTTGATTTGATAATGCTCGTGCGTACTGCAATTGTATATTTTCTAAAGAGGTTATGGCTTCAACCTTAACGGACAAGTTTCCTATCCAAGGTATTTTCAAGAGGTACGATAAATCATAACGAATCTCATAAATTGTTCCTTCATAATTAGAAATTCGCCTTAATACGTCACTTAGAATAGGCAATCTTATTTTCCGTGTAAGTAATTAAATTTCTGATGAGTATTCTCACTAGTCACGAACTCAGTCTTCATCTAGAACGGAATTTGTTTGCTACTTGGTTAGGATGGTATAAGCCTCATTTTCGTTCCAAAACAGCCATTTCTGCCACGATTTTGTCTTCACGGTTAGATAAACAAAAATGTTCTCTCCACTCGCACGCTAGGATAGACTTTTAGATTGGTCAGGTGACTTTGTATGCGCATATTATCGTTCAGTACGTCCAAGCGTATTGGCACTATTTGCTAATTTATTGTGCAGATGAACTACCAGCAGCATCGTAAAAACTATCGTAAACAGGTTGAAGAAAAATCGCGGTTCACAATCAGTAAACGAGGTTCCCACTATACGTTATATAATACGTCAACATGATAGATCCAACAAAGAACTTCTTCAGTAAAACCAAAAAACTCACCCTTTATGCGTATGTTTGATGCCCACAAACTCTCTCCATCGTTTCGTGGACGTATACGCACACTTCACTTTTTTGTATCGTTCCACAGCCTAGTTCCTCGATCTTTTGATAAAGTGTAACAAATTAACTTTTAGATCCGTATAGTAATTGCACGTTGACCGTGGTTTTTAATATTTCTATCCAAAGAAGTTTAACCCGCGTAATAATTTAAACTGAGCAAGTAGTTTGTCTCAAAAATATCCGCTGGTTTAAATCACTCCCAAATAATCTACGACAGAAAAATTAAGAATTAACAACAAAATGTAATTGATGGTCAGCCTCTGTTCAATGGACTATCAAGGTAGTGCTAAATTCATTACCACCTGGTTCTGAACAAACAAAGGTGTTTTCTAAAGACGTATGACTAGCTCCCCGGAAATAGCTGACACGCGTTTGTTTACCACCTGAGAAGCAACACAATTAACTTCCGAGGATGATGTTGTATGGCCAGATTTGGGCGTGTTTGTTATGGCGCTCTCAATCGTTTCAGATTTAGTATGCAGAAGCCGTTTCAGAATGTGCTCCGAGTTTCGAGTATGTAGCGCCCTCACTTTATGGCCTACCTATAGCATTCCGCGTGTGCAGGTGAATTCCCAAATACAGTTTGAGTAGGCGAGTGTTACTGTTACTTTCTCTAACCAGAAAGCACGCGCATTGTCTAGACCAGCACAGTGAGCTTAGCTCTTGTATATGTGCGGCATAGAGCTGACTTTAGTCAACCTACTCTGAAGATTACTACATCATCATTTTCGAGAAGTGACTTTATGTACACCGGCTTAACAGATAAAATTGTGATGGAGAAGAAACCGCTCCAGATTTTTAAGTGACCGCTTCCCCAAAAGGACTATGAGAATCTGAAGAGCATTGTTCACCTACGGTGGAAAACAATGAGACAGGTCGTTTAAACTGCGATCATCGGAAGGTACACCTTGTAGAATGAAATTCTGCGGAATTACTTCAGTGCTTTGTAAGGAAGCAGACTGAAACCAACGCATTTGTAAACAGCCTTGTCAGCGTTTGCCGCGGTGGTTGCCTGCAGATATCCTGTTTCATATGATTTTTTCCTGTCTGAACATAGTTCCAAAAGTCAGACAAGTAAACAACAGGACGCTTAACGGAACGCTGTTGTATGTTTAATATTAAAATCGAGGCGGATTACCGTTTGCCGTTTACGGACGTTCGGCTTACCACACGTAAGGATGGCTCGCTTTATGCAAGTATTCAAGGATAAAAGACATGAACTTCTCAACCATTGTATACACAAAGTTTTACACCAGTTGCGCACAAAGTGGGCCCGTACGAACATTGTGCCATATAGTTAGCATGACATGTTTGTAAGAAATTATGTCTGTAAGCTATTTCCTTATAAGTTCACGCATACAAGTAATGTGAATGGACGAAATGTTGCTCGAGCGAACACTCTGAATGACAATTTGAGCTTTATCCAAACCACCAGTTTGAGAATTTGCATCAAACCTAACCATGTGTATTCCTTTAACCATGAATGCTTCCCCGTTGACCCCACTTTCCCATTGCCCCACAAGGTTTTGCACGAAAACTGAATGTATCATCAGACTAAGTCATTTTGCTTGCTATATGCACCACTGTAAAGAACTTCAACAATCGTTTGCATGGATGGGATTAGCAATTGCTTGGCTTGATCTTGTTTGGTTTTGATGAGGCAAACGTTTATGGTCCGTGATATTCATACAATTGCCTGCTTAATTTCACCTAACACATTAAAAATGAATTACAAAAGCATAGTAAAGCCGAGCGAATACTTCTTAACCTTGTTCGATATAATCTTTTAAACAGCTGAATACCTAAATGTCCTATGTGAGCAAAGCCAGGTAGTCAAGGAAAGTTATAAGCTCAAGATATCGGACAGGTTTTACAGCAATTAAACGAGAGACATCGATAATCAATAGGAAGTAATTTTACGTTTAGTCACCACAATAGCTCACCTTCAACAATGCGAAATTACTCAATTTTCTTATACGTTCTGTATAGTTCATAGTAATGCGCAGGTTTTCGGATACAGATTTCACTGCGGATATTGTGTATTCATTAGATGCAACACTCTATAAAAATTTGCTTACAACGGAATAATGACAGACTTACAATTCTATTATTAAGCGGAATCCAACACTTATGGTTCTCAAGTGCGAATGCAAAACTGCAGGAAAGAATGAACGGACTCCACAGAAAATATTTAAATATAAGCGCACACTGCAGGTTAAATGCCATCTGAACTATATTTTCCACTGAACGGTAGAGTATGGGTGAACAACTGTAAAAAGCATAATAAACCTGAGTGTAATACGATGGGATTACTAAACAAACAAAATAAATAAACAGGATTTCTATCTTTTACATCAAAATATGGTTGCCCCTAGACTATGTGTTTCAGCACATTTTGTTATTATGTACAGAACCTTTGTTTTTCTGACCAACATTCGTCTTCAAAACTATCTGTCTTTCGACATACTGTTTAATGAGCTGTTTTCGAAAAAGATGCTTGATATGACTAATAACAGGAATTCAAGAAACGTTAGCCACTCTTCATGCTACTGTGTATGACATCAAACAAACGCATATAGCGTGAATGTGTTGCTTTCTTTTATACTGTGAAGCTCATTTATAATCAAACAGTTTCAATGAAACCAAATCATCGAACCTACGCCGCTTCAACGTTTACTATCGTTCGGTTTGTCAAAAGTATTCCAGTAACCACCGATCGTAGATATATCTCATTTATACAACCACAGGACAATGGACCGTTTTTGAAACAGACTATCCCCCTATAATGCAATACGGAAGCAGACAGTTATTAAAGCTAACTAGAAAATTATTACATTTACGTTGATTCATAAGGGCTAACGTGGTAAAGACGATGCATTCTAAAAGTGAAGTTATGGAGGAAATGATGCTCATCGTCACACAGTAAAATCCCCATGTATAATGATTATTTCGCTTCAACAAATCATTCGTTGTGTTCAACTTTTGGCGGTACAGTGATGTTGTAAAAGAAAACTTACTTGTGGCCGCCAATGGTTAAATCACCACAGTGTAGATCAAACACCATCACGCTGTGCTAAAAACACGCCACTGTCATTTTTCTTCTAACAGTACAATGATATATCTCATTCTCCTATCTTTAGTCGAACAAGTGTATGCCAACATTCTACCTGCCAATTTTCGTAGCTTTACGTAATCTTACGGATGCTGCATCTATGCAAAAATCGAGAGCTTTTTTCAAGTACGTGTATGTCTTCCGATGTGAAAACACAGTCAGTCAGATAACTAACACACCGTTATTGGCGCTGCAATCAGAACAAAAATGCCGAACATTTTAACAGTTACGCAAAATAGGCAGCCTAGCGCGCACAGCCACCAGATTCGGATTCTAAAGCAACAGGAAGTTTTGCTACTCTGGAGAAAACATCCTGACTTTCAGCTTGATAGCCAAAAAATTAGAGTGAACCACTGTCATTATTCTAGTTACGAAGGATTATTTGGATGATCTGCAACTCCATTCTGGTGGTGAAAATCTACACTAATCTCTTATGACCACCCAGCAGTTCGTTTGGCCAAACCAAATGTTTACTGATGAACACACTTTTTTATGCCAAAATAAAAAACCTCCGAGAGGTCATCATGTGCAACCTAGTTGGGGTTTTCCACAATACGCCAAGTTTGGATTTCGACAGGTTGGGTATTAACTATGCTTTCCACACGTACGATCAAAAGAAACTTCGGTAAATAAAAAAATTGTACTAATTGACAGGATTTTGATTAACCGTAGCAAAAAACATCAAGTCTACCGTCGACTAAGTTAATAAACAGATGGTCGGATGAAGCCCCTGAAAAGAACGAACGGTGCGTAAACGACATCTTGAACATCAACCCAAATTGCAATTTCTGACCAAGTTATTCATTTTTATTTTTCCCTCTATCCTTATTTCAGATATATTGGTAAGTTCCATTACTGTAGTTTGCAGTTTACATGTCGATGTAATTAAATAGCACACAGCATTTTGTTCGCCCATTTTAACTATTTCGGTTTACGACTGGTTAACAAAATACGCGAAGTATAATTGGTTACACCTCATTCACAATAAGTTACAATGTAACACCTCAAGAAAATTTAAGTTTTCTAGGGACCTCAGTGATACTCCTCAGTTTTCCCCACACATTATATCGTTTATTTTGAAGAGTAATATACATATCTTCGTTCAAAGAAAGAATAAACAGTGACACCAAAATTAAGCAACAGAGATATTAAAAAAAGTTGAATGCGGAAAACAATCTATCTGTCACATGTGAGACGTTGCATGGTTAGCGACATTGAACAGTTGACAAGTCCTCTCACAAGAATAGCAGGCGTTAATGGGCCATTCATCAAATGAAAACTTATATGTGGCGTATATACTGAACAGTTTTAGATCGTAAAACAAAATATATGAAAAATAATGGAAAGAAATTAGGCAAACGATCAGTCTCACAAGATCAAAAAGCTCTTCAGGGCACAAAAGTGCTAACACAGTCAAGGCTCACGCATCGGGACAGAAAAATGTCCTTCATAGTGAGACAACTGTCAGAGACGTGGCAACAGTTAACGCCGGGCTCCTCGCAAAAATGCGTCGTAGGTTTTTAGGGAACCTAGAACAATCAGTAGACATAAATCCGTGACTGCATAGGAGGGCAGCCCCAGTCGAAGGATAGCGTTACTCGATGAAGGAAACATAATACCATGAAAAGAGATGATCACAGATGAATTAGAAACAGAGTTCACATCACAGCCCAAAGTATGGAGGACTGACTGAATAGCGGCATTATGAGAGCCGGTCCCGTACTTCGCAATCTTGTTTGCCCAGGCAAATTGGCTTCGGTAATCATCCACTATACTGACGTCAAGCACCACAGCAGTTGCGCCACGAACCACGATCACATCGGGTTTGGTAAACGAGTTCGCCGTTGGTACTCGCAACTCCTCGAAGACTGCATAGCCTAATTTGCGCA
>JTDE01001838.1:0-14939 GCA_014338405.1 Paragonimus skrjabini miyazakii | reverse complement strand
AGTTCACATCACAGCTCAAAATATGGAGGACTGACTGAATAGCGGCATTATGAGAGCCGGTACCGTACTTCGCAATCTCGTCTGGCCAGACTAATTGGCTTCGGTAATCATCCACTATACTGATGTCAGGCACCCCAGCAGCGTCGTCACGAACCACGATCACATCGGGTTTGATAAACGAGCTTGCCGTTGTTACTCGCAACTCCTCGGAGACTGTATAGCCCAATTTGCGCAGTCGCTTCGCCAGGTCTTTAGCCACACGGTTGTGTCGGGCACAACGCACGTCATGGGTGATCCAGCATGACTGTAAAATATGAGCAAGGCTTTCCGGTTGACCGCAGTTGCCATGGCAGAGAACTGAGTGGTCACTTCGGCCACCTCGTGATTTTCGGACTTTAGTCCGCAACAGACTACATCTGAGCTGGATAGCACAAATAAAGATTCTGGGGAATATGCGATCCGCGTTAAGCAGCCAACGATTCGACAGTGGTGAACGTGGTACTTCCTGAAGACCACGGTCATCAAGCGAATGGTAGAGTTTATCCATCCATGCCATATGGGCTTCCTGTTTGTTCATCACCACTACACCCTGAACGCGTACTTGGATGTTCATTTCCCTCAAGATAAGGCCAAACGAATTGTCTCTGACCACATTCCGCAAAAGTGGACACTGATTGGAGAGGTCTCTCTACTCGAGACTTACGCGAGATTAGAATAGTTTTAGACAAACTCGGAATGCCCAAACCGCCCAAACGAATTGGGGCATGGATGTAGCTGATTGGTGTGTCTTTAGGAAGGCGAAACCACTGCCGAACAAATTGGCAAATCGTACAATCCAAACCTTTGAGCGTGTTACGGTGGACTCGGCTCAATACTAACGAGTGATTCATCTTCGGGATCAGGTGCTGTCTCAGGAGTACAAGACGTTGGTGTAGCTTCAAGGGCGTTTTGGTAGTTTCATCCAGCATCGTACGAAGTTGCAGATGGTCAGTGAATGCTTTACCCTTCCAGGTGAACGGGATACCTAGATAGGTCACCGTGTCGGAGGCGCTTGGTGAGTGGATAATGTCCGGACCGAAGTGGATAGACTCATTGGAGATGGCAGTTACATTGTGTTTACGGTCACCACGGATGACCATGAGTTTAGTCTTATGCGTGTTGATCTTCAGTCCGGATAGTTCCAGGGCACTAGTGGCGGCTTCAAGCTTCTCAAAGAGACGCGTAGGATTCTCAGCTAGAAGGATCAGATCGTCGGCGTAAGTGAACCCGCTAACCAGTTTGTCGTGGAACTGGTAACCAAGCTCCGGTCGAGATAGTTCCAACACCTCATCCATTGCCATAATGAATAAAAGCGGAGACAATAGGTCACCCTGGCGAACACCAAGCTGGTACCGAAGAACGGAGCCATTGAGCGTGGCGGAAGCATTCTTGTAGGATTCGGCAATGTAATGCGTTAGAGGTGGAGGAGCACCGAAGGATCGGACCGATCTGGTAGTCGAATCTTGTGAGATAGAATCAAACGCTTTGGACGCGTCGATAAAGACCGCACACAAACTTGAAGACGTGGTGCATGAGTTCCTAAGCAACGCATGAAGCAGGGAGGTCGCCTCAAGGCAACCGTCACGATGTAGGAATGCAAACTGGAGAGCGGGCAGTTGCAAGCGTGAATTCCAACGATCGGCCAATATCTTTTGGAAACAACGTATCAACTTTGAAGGCACGGTGATAGGTCTGAGCTCAGTGAGAGATGAAGGGTTGTTCGCTTTGGATATAAGCGTGATGCGAGAGCGGCATAAATGGATTGAACAACCTTGGGTTAGCAGAAAAAGGTTGAAATATCCAGCCAAGGCATCAGCTTTCATACGCTCCAAATGTTTAGACAACAATTTGTCCAAACCCGGAGCGGTGCTTCCCATATGCTTCAAAGTGCGTGATACTTCATTTCCATGGATCGGGTCGACCAATGACCAGTCCCGAGGCAGAATTGTGCGAGATAGTCTCTCATCAACATGTGAATGAGCCGATAATACCTCGGACCATTATTCGTTGGAATTATCTGGGAGGCCGCGGTTCATCTTATAGGCAGTTCGCCAGTTTCCAGAAAAAACTGCAAACGCGCCGTCTTTCTTACGCTGGTGGTAAAGCGTTTGGATCGCTGCATAGTTGGCTTCCCGTATCTGTTTCGTAGTCAGGTGGGTTCCGACGTAAACACGACCACATCGTCGAGTGACAAGTCGCCAGGTGTACGGAAAAGCTAATGAAGCGTGCATGTTCAACAGCGATTTAGCTTGCACCATTGTGAAAACGCGTGCCTGAAGACAGCGGGCAATAGCTAGTAGTTCATCGCTGTGGAGGAAAGCCTAGTTATTGGACTCCGGTTGGGTAATCACTGTTTGAATCAAACAGGTAAACTACTCAGAGTGATCAACAGCTTGGGACCCAATATCCAATGTCATGTTAGTCTGTGAGAGGGTAGTTGGATCGGCAGCAGAGGCAGTATTCCTTTGCCATTTCAGCGCATACAGACGAGTCCGAATGCTCTCCAAAGTACGACCTGGGAAATGCGACAGGGGCTGACGGTGAAGTTTGCGTCGAGTAGGGCACGACGGAGCCAGTGCATCGACACATCTGATAAGAGAAGCCGATTCTTGCTGAGACCAATTGGATCCGGCGGTTTCCATAGACATGAGCTTCTCATGATTGCGTTCGACGGGATGTGCATGCCTTCTGTGTTGACTGAGACCAATTTTGGTGGAGAAGCTGCGGTCACAGTTGGCACAGTCAAAGATTGTGACAGGCAGGGTGTCCACTTCCTGCTCTGGACCATTCCTGCATCGATACATACGAGTATGCGCCGACAAGCCAGCATTCGATTTACAACTCTGGCCACATTCTGAACAGGTGTACTCCGCTCGCCTATCCTGTGTATTGGTAGTTGCCGGCACGGATGTGCTGGCGGTAATTTCACTGTTATGATCGAATGTAACTAGTACGATTAAAACCAGGTAGAGTGGTTGGCCCTATCTGGTGTTGCTGAACTCTTAGCCAGTCAAGGTTTGCACCGAGACCGCCCAGTCGGCACCACGAAGAGGTGGTTCAGCGCGCCGACCAAGTGATACTCGTCACTTTTCCCCACACATGTTTGTCATATAGGTTTACACTTTCGGTTGCCATAGGAACCGTCAAGCAAAACTTGCGTATATTTGTGCACAGACGGATGCATGCCTTTTGGAGCAGCTCTCTGTACGGATTGTTTGGTTGATTAATGTTGTCTGAGATGTTAGCATTAGCGATCGCTTGAAACGAATGATACATTTCTCTAGAAAGTTAAATATGCACTTATATTTCACCGGGTCCTCTGGATTTTGTTTGTCCTGTTGCCTTCAATATAAACTTTAGCCGTGAATTTCAAAATAAGTTAAAATCAAAACAGATTATCTCCGTCATATTATTCAGAGCCGTAAAATTAATTCGTGTCTTGCCCATAGGCTTCTATTTCGTTTTTGACAGAATCACGTAGAACCATTGAATAAAATCAACCGTAGAGAAGTTTATATATTACTGTCTCATTTCTAGACAATCATTAATAATTTTGCGTAAGCCTAAAGTGGGTATCTTCAACTGCAGCGACAGTAGAAAGGTTGATTCTCAATCATGGTTTTTGGCCCTAAGGCCGCATCAATTCGTTCACATCAAAATCTAACAGAAATAAAGGAAATACCGAAAACTGAAACCACTGATCGGATGTCTTCTTCTTCAAAGGACCTTGTAGATCATTCAACCAAACGTATATGTAAACTAAAATCAAGCGATCTTCAATTATCTGCATGCAAATTTAAACGGGATCCGATCGTGAAAATTCATGGAATGGGGCGTATTTAAACCACCGACAGAAAAAAACTTGCCCAAATGCAGCAAACGCTCCATGCGACCAACTCGGCTAAGATGTCGCTCGTGGGCTTTGTTCGCAACCAACATGTAAACCGATCAGTTCCAGCCAAAACATTTTTTTAATTGGAGGTTGGAAGTGAGCCCATCATGTCTGCATATACAGCAGGCGTCCGGTTCACGGAAGGTTTAAAATATAGTAACAGTGTGACGAGGCACCCTGCCTTGTTGGCACAGTAGAAGCCGTCTAACCGGTTCAAGAAGATCCCTACGCACGTTCGGTCAAACAGACCGATCAATAATAAACGTGAAGGTAGACCGAGAGTTGGGACGGAAGACCGAATGAAACTGGTGAAACAATTTCCTGAGAGCTAGATGGAATCAAGGGTAAAGAGTTACCGATCAGGGACTCACTAAATGTTAGTCACAGTGGAGCAGTGGCAAGAAGATAAACACCAGAGATAATACAGAACGCAGCTCTTCAATTTCTGCGCAATTTTCTGGGTTGCCTCAATGATCTCAAGATCAACTAGTAAAGCACACAAATATTGCACGCGTACACGTTATAAGGCATCGGTAACTAGGCTGCTCTGACCATCGTTGTAATGGATGTCGGTCGCGAAGTGTTGTTCGCGGTAAATACCTGCTAAGAGAAGTGTTCAAAACATATTTCAGCTCCTTGTGGTCAGTAACTATGGCAACCTGGAAGTGTTGCAAGGCGGGTTAAGTGGCTGGTACTTCACCTCTGGATGTGAGGCAATGTGTTTGAACCGGTTGTAAACTTTGCAAATAAAGCAACAATGGTTGAAGACCAGTACAAATAACCTACCGAAAGAAGGCTCCGTCAGATTCATGCAATTTATCAGTTGCAAGTGTTAGACGAGCACATAGGCTGATGGATATATGAGGTAAACAACCTAACACATACTGTCTTCGTCAAACTAGAAAAACTCGTGACGTTTGCATTGTACATATTTTCGTTTACCTCTGAGCGAAAGGTCAGTAAGTAGCTGAATTATTTTGATTAAGTCAAGAATAACACGAGGCCAATAAATGATAAGACTAAAAAATCGACTGAGTCGACGGAATGAAACCGGCAGCAGGTATTCTCTGTTAATTAACACTTTTACTAGCGTTGGCCTAATACAAACAGAATCAGTTAAGTGGCATAAGGTTTTCCGCGAAGAGAAGTTCAACTTTCATTTGGTCGCTGTTGACCATAATGCGTTGCTTAAAGCGTTCAAAAGTTCTATGAAATGTGCTTCGTGGTCCTAACTAAGAACCAGTGCATCGCCATCATAAGAGAATTCAAAATGAGGTGAAAAAGAACTTGGTCTATGAATCATTACATATGCCTGGGCTGGGTTGTGAAACTCAAGCTCCATTTGTATGAACTCGTGAAAACCAAGTGGTGTTACAAAAGCTGTTTTGGAATGCATTTTAAGGGAAAATAAATTTCACTATAAGTCGAGTAAAGAAACCATGGGACTGGAGAATAAGTTATCTGGTAGGCACCGTATTGTTGTTTAAATCATGGTAGTTATCGCAGGATCTCCAGTCTAGTGCGGTTTATCCAGGAACAATGTGTGAAGAAAGTGATCACAGACCGGAGAAAGGGCGAAGAATGCCTATTCAAATACTTTCGGCAAAGTTAAGCTTAGCGAATTTGACCTTTTGGGGGAGCTTTCGACGTAGATATATATATATATATGTATATATATATATATATATCACTGGTCGCCCCCTTCGGAGTAATGCGGTGGACACCGTCATGCTTTGGCAGCCGGACATCCAAAGTCTGTTGATGAGTTTTTAGAAACCGCTTCAATAGTGTCTTTACTGGCTGACCTCCAGGAAAGCCACTCAGAGTCTAACCAAGTTGATCATAGTGACTTTACCTTGTAGAAAAAGTGACAGCATTGTCCATGAGTTTCCAGCTATCGTGTTCAACTCCCAAAATGTACTTCGTGAAATATCAATGTCGCTGAGAGGGTGTTAAACGCCAACGATGATAAAAGACAGGGGTCGACTATCCAGGGATGTTAGCCGTAGTTTATGATTTTACAATCTTTGACAGCCTGTAGAGAGTGTTTAGCGGGTTTGAAACCACGTTTACTCATACCCGGCTTTATAACGCTAAATTCTTTGCAAGTGCCAATAAGGAAACGGAGTTTACTAGACTAACCATGAGATTGAAACAGGTGGCTGTTTGATTGGGGAGCGACAGCTCTCTTTAGTACTGATTGACTGGGCTGTTTTCCAAGTCAGAGTTGATTTTGGAAAAGGGCTGAAAAATGGACACAGTTCTGTACACTGACGTACGTTATTACAGGTGAGTCCAGTAACAAATGTGGGTACTTCCGAGAATGAGCGAGCTGTGGGGCGTGAAAGGGGCGTCTGTTAAAATTAATCAAACTGAATGTTAGTCATGATGCCCGTTGTTCAGGTTCACTAGAATATTTTGGGTTGTATCAGTACAAGAGTGTAGTTCACACACGTGATTATCAAAACATTTAACCAATTATTTATTAATCTCACCCGCCGCCCCCGCTCGTTTTTCCTATAGGGTGTTAGTGTCCTGTACCAGGTGAATGATTAATATTTAGCAGAAGTTACTCAGTCCGCAGTTGTGAAAAGATAACGTTGTAGACGTTACTAGTATTGGCACGTTCAATCGGTACAATAGGCTGATTGCAGATCCAGCCAGTTCTTTACTTGTAAATAACCTGATTCGCGGTTTTGCACAGGAGGAGGGGGATACGGTCACTTATTACCGAGTGCACTGCTGAGGTACCGGTATTAGGTAGTCAGTAGTATATTGACCGATTTGGTACTCAGTTTTTTGATGAAAAAAGTGCCTATAGATGAGCTGTTTAAAAGTGATTCAGCATTTATGTGGGTTGATAGAGAGACAACAACAAAAATGTTGAGAATAAAGTGAATTAAAATAGAGACAACAATTAAGGTGGCCTACGATAATCAAACCTCCAACAAGTTGACAATACTGCTCAGTTGAACCCACAAAGCACAAAGTTTACTTTATATCTAGTTTTCCAGAAAAGAGGAGTAAAGCTGAAGAGAACGAAAAGGACAAAGGTTTGGTTGCATTTCGATGGGTTGGGCTTGCGTGCCGTTGAGTTTTCATCCACTTGACGTCTACACAGTGTAGTGCAATCGGTGAGAGTGACGATAGGTTGTGGACTTTAACTCGGTGTGGTACCCGTCGAATTAATGCCTGAACGACTCTGAGGGATCTACAGTAACGGCCTCTTTCGGCAGGCCATTCCAATAATAAGCAGCTTACACAGAAAATGAGATGATGCTACAATACAGTTTGCTGCGTTGCCTGTTAAGTTTGGGGGGTTTCTGCTGAAATTAACCCAACCATTAGGTTGTAACAGATAAAAGCAAGATGAATTAGGTTAAGTAGAATTACACGGGCCAACACCACATCTTCCCGAAGACGACGGCGCTCAAGGATGAACCTATTCAGTTTCTGTAAATTCGTGACGTATTACAGTCTTTTGACTTGGTGGTCCTTCATTACGTCTGTTTCAGTGGCCTAATCTTCGGAAATAGATAGGGGAAACAGGTTTGTACGTTTTTCTCTGGTTGAGACCTCACTAAAATGAAAAGGCTATGGAAGTGTGTCAGACATAGGTGACTCAGATATCCCTCAACTTAGCGCGCAATGCCATTGACTCTAGGCGCTAATGTAGATGTGTTGCAATAAACCCCTGAATCTCCCCGAATCACTGTTCCGAGATCATGCTGGTGCACTATGGATAGAAGAGGAGCACCCGCCATGTAGTACGTTATTTTGTGCTTTGACAAGCGTGAAGAACCATGCACTTGTCCAGAGTGAAAGGTAGTCGGTTCTCCACCGAGCATCCATACAGTTTGTCGAGGTCTGACTGAAGTGAATCTGCATCAGGTGAAGATAGTACAGGAGGCCAGATCTTAATATCACCTGAGAATATCAGCACCCACAATATGTAATGAGAGTGGTAAATATAAGCAACAATAAGCGGCCTAGTATTGAGCCCTTGGACACGCTGCTGAGTGTTAGGTGATGCTGGTGTTTTCTCCATGTGCGCTAACAGTGTACTCACTGTCAGACAGGTAGTCCTCCAGCCAGCCTAGAAGTCTTCCGGTAATTCCATATGAGTCGGCGTTAGCTAGAAACACTTGGGTATTGATCCAGTCAAATGCATTTGCAAAATTAATGTCTACATATAAGATCTAGGTCCTGTTCAGAATAGGTTGCTAGTGTGTAAGAATCAAAGATAAGCCGTAAAATAATAGTGTATGAGGGGTTTAAAAAGAACCCGTGTTGCTCGGTGGTTAAGAAATAATTGACTTACAGGTTGTGTCCGATATGGCGGTTTACTAAGCCCTCTATGGCATTTCAGACCACCGAAAGTAACAAAAGAAGACGACGGTTTGCATTATTGCCGTTGACCACAACTGTATGAATGAGCGTCGCATGATGGTGTTTATTGGAAATTTACCCCCATTAGTGAGTGATATTGACATGTCAATAACGTTGCAACAAGATGAGCTTGTAGAATTTTCATTATTTTGTACTTCATTTTGCTAACATTGCGTAACTGCTGCATCAGACCACATTGTACAGTTTTGTTTGACTTGAGTAAAAACAACAACACAACACGTTTTCGAATAAACTCTGCTACACCCGCTTGCTGGTTCTTCCTACAACGCCGGTGGTTGCTACCCAGTTTAAAACATCCTATTTGTTAGATTAACTTTCAGCTCGGTTACTTCGCATCCTCAGTTACGCTTGAAACAATCCCAATATTTTCCAACGTCATTGGATGCCTCACGAACATTGTCAATCTTTGGTGAGTCCAATCCTTGACTTCACTTGTTATTTTTGTATCGAGAATCGTTGTAGTTCACACATCTGTTCCACTACAAGCTCGTGAGACTGAGCATTTTGAAACACGATAAAAAGGAAGAAGCTAAAACTTTTAAGACCTACTAATTAGTATGAAGACCCTCTTTTAAGTAAGGGAAAGAAATTGGGGGTAACTGGGTATAATATTTGAAACCGACGCCCAATAAGTCTCACTAAAGATACGACGAAACAACCCACACAATGGCTCATCTGAATACTTTTCGTCACCGTAGATCAAGGTGCATTAGAGCAATTCTTACCCACTGTCTTCTGCACCTCCGAATGTCGTTGATGAATAGCTGAATTCTGAAGAGGAGTTTCACCTCCTCGAACCACGCTGGCGTCGTCAAGATTAATGGATCCACGCGGGTTGATGAGAGACTGTGCCACAACCTTGGCCAATTTCCGATATACTAAAGTATACCGTCCGATTACTTCCCTCATACGAATTCGTATGGGGGAATAATTCGGACGGTTTTTGTCAGAACAATAAGAATTCTACAAATATGCAAGTTTGATAACAAATACCACCCTCGATGGTGATATTATCTATTGGATAGCTTTATCGTGCGCTCCGTACAAAACAGATTAATGAATTCCCTAAATGGGATCCCAGTCTAACAGGACATTTACGGAACAATCAACCGTCCTATTCGCGTCCAATTTGCTGGGGCGTAGACTTAAACTATACGGTCTATAAGGGTTTTCATGCAGCGTCCATTGTGTTTACTCGGGACCCATATGTATTATATTAAGACAGTTATGAATGGATTACTGCTTCACTTTTTATCTTCTTTCTAACGACATTTATGACACTCTATAACAAAACGAAATATAGTCAAGATTAAAGACAAAAGAACTGCGTAGTTTGTAAAAAATGCGTCACAAATCTGGGCAATTTCTTCACACTCTAAAATGTAATGAAATGCGATACAGATTTTGAGCAACTTGAGTAAACCAGATCATTGCTGCACTCCATAGGCACTCCAGTACCTCGACTGACCTCCTTTGAAGATGAACAAAATGAGTGTTAACAGGTTCAGGCATCCGGTAGCACACATGAGAGGTTTTTCTCTGTTTCCGAATGTGCGGTATCAATACCACCAGAACCAGTGCTGAAACATATGGTTTTCACACCTGTGACGTAGACTATGTTTTATTATGTTCACTCTTTAATCTTTATAGTTCTCCGAAGCAAGTGACACTTGCACAACCTTCACCGATTATGTCCTGTTGTGGAACGCATACACCTAACAACGAGGCTGCATGGCTAGCATCAATTAACAGAATTGCTGGTAGGATTCACCAGTGCTCCACAAATACGCCTCTAGATGCTATGGCTGCGTTGAAGAAGCGTCTCATACATGTTGAAACAGTCTTGAATGCGTTAACAGACAAAATACAGTCAACGCAAACTCAAACAGCTACTACGTCTAGAAGAATTGTTCCCGTTACTTTACGAACAATAAACTCAACCAGCGGACTCAACTTGTGTGAACAACAGCTCGAGGATGCACAGTACTACGAAGCTATTATAGCCCAGTTATCTCGTATAGGAGAAACCGACCTTCGTGATCTCCTGCATCGAATCTTATTGTCCGTGTTCAATGTCACTTTCTCCAAGCAACTGAACTGGAGTGGGATTCACGGGTAACGTCAGGCCAGCCAACTTAAAATAACGACAGTTATTACAGGTACTACTTATTTTCAGACACTGTACACAACTTTAATTTTGCTGCAGCAACGGTTAAAAAGTCGAGTGGGAGATCAGAAAATGGTTGCATAACGCGCGAGACCGCGCTGGTAGAGAAATACTCAGAATAAAAACTGATGTCGTTTGACTGTTTTTTTATAACAATGCCAAAAAAACATTCGTACACATGTACGTAAACGTCCTTGTATCTTTGCATGTAGATATACACATATTTCTACGGTTGCTTACAGCGTTGTTTGCCGCCTATCCGTTTATATCCGCAAGTGAAGACCTAACAGTATGCGGAATAACTCAAGAGCGATTACCAAATGTACTTCAAAATAATGTGTACCGCGGTGTTAAATGTCGTCATGTCTTTTTCATCTCACTTCAGATGCGTGGAATACGTGGGCCGAAATTACAAGTCAGCAAATAAGGTAAGAAACTGTTATAGATAGCTGTGTCCTTCCGTTTGCAAAATGTATTCATCTGTTATTTGCGTTATGTCAAGTGTGGTACATAAGTTACCCCCCAAACATTAGCTGTCGCTTGTCGCGCAAGCCCTGCAACTGTTTGTTCATATATTTTTATCAACATAAACAGATACATCATGTTAAGATGTTTCACTGACGTCCTCAATTACAATCTCTTGTCCGTTACCTCGCAAGTACTGTCCAACGACAGACAATCCATATGGACAACGAAAAAGAGTGAACATTGTCAACCAGTTGTATGGGAAAAAACCAGTGTTTTGATCTGAAAAACCCCATTGTACATTGCTAATGATTGAAAATAATTATTGTCAATCACTGTCAATGTACAACGGGGTTTTTTAGATCAGAACACTGGTTTTTCCCATACAACTGGTTGGCAATGTTCACTCTTCTTCGTCCATTGTCGCTTTCAGTCTTGCATTGGCGGGTCGTTCGATAGAATAGGGACCAATGCGTATGTCGTTGAGTAATTATATGAGAAGAACTGAAAGAATAGTGCGTAGTAGTCGAGAGAAATCGGGTTCGTACCTGAGCTTTCGCGCATGTAGCGTCTTGTACAGCATTTTGTGTTGCATAATTCTCGTTGTTTCCGCATTTTTCACCTTCTTCAAATTCACATGTACACTCGTTTAAATCATGTGAGTCAATTCAATGAATAATACAAAAAATTGGTTTCCAAGGTCGCGAACCCTGTGTTCTCTCTCTGCTTTCAGTGTCGCGTGCGCTCAGATTTTTGAGAGAGTTAACGGCTAACGGAATCCGCATTTATTTCAGCACATTTGCAAACTCATCGGTCGTCGGAATCATCTTCGTTGACCTCTAAAGTTACCTGGGAGCTATACAGCGGATCGTATCTACTGGATACTTCATTCAGCGTGGTGAAACTCTAAACGACGCACCTTCACGAACTACTGTGAGTCAGTTGTTTCCACTTTTTATCACCTTTTGATTTCGCGTTCACACTTGAACTGTATATAGCGTTTAGATCCACTACATAACTTGGTGAGCTCGTAATTTTTCCCATTTTGCATGTTGTACATGTATATCTTTTTTTCATTCCGTTGCCACTAAGCTCAGAACTCCCAGTATTTTCCAATGATTTCTGATTTCGACGCTAGTTTATTTTCCGAAAACGCTATTAATTTTAAATAAACTGCGTTTGGTATATCCAAATCCCGCGTTTGGTTCACTCAAGTAGAGGCATTTTTCCGTTTTCGCAAGATTACCTCCCAGACCACCATGTTTTCTTACGTGGCTACACAGTTGCCCACTGACATTGCCTCCGAAATAATTGATATACTCGACCCCATGCCAGACGAATCCCCATATGGTAAACTGAAGGCCGCAGTTTTAAAGCGTACCACGGCTTCAGACGAGGCCAGGCTGCAACAGTTGCTTTCTGGTGTCAAGTTAGGTGATCGCATCCTCTCTCAGTTACTCCGCCACATAAAATCTCTGGTCGGCGATAACAACATAGGCGATCCCATTCTCAGGCAACTGTGGAACAAATGCCTCCCGCTCAACACCTTCGTTATTTTGTAGGTACAAGACTCTGACACACCACTGGAAAAGTTAGCAGAGACAGCAGACAAGGTCCACGAATTTTTCTTTGAACGTTCCATCAGCCATGTACGTGAGCCTTCCCCTCCCACTGATCCACAACCAGACACCCTCGATAACCTTCAACGCCAGGTATCTCAGCTGACAAGTACTGTGAATAACTTAGCTGGACGGCTTATGAAGGGTCGTCATTTCTCGCGCACTCGATCACGCTCTCGCTCGCGGCCTTCCACTTCCATCTCTAGACCCCAAACCTCTAAAGTCTGTTATTAACACAGACGTTTCGGTGACAGTGCCCGCAAATGCACGCAGCCATGTGCATACACCAGTCCGCTTCCTAAGGAAAATGCAAATCAGGGAAACGACCTGGCCAGCCAGTAATGGCGACGGCTTCCACTGGCCAAATCAACAGTCGCCTCTTCTACGTCCAAAACAACTCCACTGGACTCCGTTTTTTCATCGACACCGGTGTCGAGGTCAGCGTTATACCTACAAGTAAATTCAAACGCGACCTCAAACCCGCGGAGTATACGCTACAGGCGGCTAACAATTCCAAAATCGCGACCTATGGCCAACATCTGTTGACGGTCGACCTCGGACTGCGACGAAATTTTCCTTGTATATTCATGATTGCCGACGTCCAATACGCAATCATTGGCGTCGATTTTCTCACAAAATACGGTTTGGCTGTTGATCTCAGCAGTCGGAAACTCGTAGACAGCACCACTACTTTGTTTGGTCAAGGTGAAGCCACTACCTTCAATTCGATCGGACTTCGAACGGCTTTACCGGAGGCTAACCAGTATACGGTGCTGCTCAAACAATTTCCCGGAATCTACCGACCAACAGCCAGTACCACGACGCCGAAACATGACGTGGTCCATCACATCATCACCAAAGGACCCCCTAGATTTGCGCGTCCACGTCGGCTGCCTCCAGAGAAACTGAAGATTGCCAAAGAAGAATTTGCGGAAATGCTCCGGCTCGGTATCATTCGTTCTTCAAAAAGCCCGTGGTCATCGCCTTTACACGTGGTCCCCAAGAAGACGGCGGGAGACTGGAGACCATGCGGTGACTACCGAGCGCCGAACAACGCAACTGTGCCGGATCGCTATCCTATTTCGCATATTCATGACTTTTCCATCGTCCTATCTGGAAAAGAGGTCTTTTCCAAATTAGATTTGGTCAAAGCATATCACCAGATTCTTGTGGCCCCCGAGGACATCGCCAAGACAGCGATCACGACTCAGTTTGGCCTGTTTGAATTCGTTCGTATGCCCTTTGGCCTCAGGAACGCCGCCCAAACATTTAAACGCTTCATTGACCAAGTCCTACATGGACTGGACTGTGTTCGTCTATATCGATGACATACTCGTTGCCAGCAGCAATGAGCAGGAGCATCTGTCTCACTTGAAAGCTGTCTTCGAACATTTAAACCATTTTGGCGTTACCATCAACAAAACGAAATGCATCTTCGGTGCCTCCTCCACGTGGGGCCTATAGGTCAAACCCCAATTTACCCCCACGCCAGCCCCCAAAAGCCCCCCGGGGTCCCCTAAGAGACCGTAGGGGACGTGCTATTTGGGTCATTTTGTGCCCGTAGCGGCACAGGAGGTCAGTACTGACCTCATGTGCCAGAATTCATTTCATTACGCGCATATACCCCGACTATATAAAGCCAACATAATTATGTCATGTCGATACCCAAGCAGCACACAGCCCCATTTTTAATGGGGCAAAATGGGGGCTTTTTGGGGGCAAAATGGGGCTTTGTATAAAAGTGGGTTTTTCTTGGTAAGTACGAGACATTATCCTATGCTGTATATTTCTTGCAATGTCTCTGCTTCCGTTGTTGCTACTATTGCTTACATGTTATTATGTCTGACATCCGTGTTTTGTTTTAATGCATTAATCGATCATAAATTATTGTGCTTAGTTCGGTTTAACTTAGAACGCGGTAGGTTGTGGTGAACGGTTTTTGGGTGTCGTTGTGTTCTCGCGCAATATTGATTACGCTCAGCAGGAAATAAAAGATCGCTGCTGGGTGTCAACTGTTTACCGGAAGTGTAGGAGGCTCATGCAACGTAATTCCGTTTCTTTGTACAGTATTTCGTGTTTAATCCTTTTTATTTTTCTTCACAACTTCCAATCTCCTCAAACTCATATGTACACTTGATTTTTAATCAATGTGAATTGAATGAATCAATAATACAAAGTATTTCTCTAATGTCGCGAGTCCCGCCTTCTTTATGCGTTTCTTGTCGCTTATTTATTGATTTCTGGAGAGTAGAAGGCTAAGGCAGTCATCCATTGATTTCAGCATATCTCCGAATTCATGTGCCGTTACGATTGTCTCCGCTGTGATCGGGAATCTCCTGGGATCAAC
>JTDE01001836.1:112567-125848 GCA_014338405.1 Paragonimus skrjabini miyazakii | reverse complement strand
ATTGGCCAGCTGGACACAAAGGCCTCACTCGCACACCTACTGGTCTTATTCCTTCGGGTTTACACCGGATACGTGGTGTGTGAGTGGAACTGCAAGTGGTGCAGCGTAAGCCACTTGGGGTGATGGTTTATAGCGCAGGCGTCCTTTGGCTTCGGTCACTGTGACAAGCTAATCCGTTTCGGATGCCGCCAACCGTGTGTTTCAAACAGGTGTGGACGAATTGGTTAACTAATGTTTCGACTTTTTGGTTCTCATCAGTATCAAACATCAATAAATCGAACTCATACATCTGAAACATTTTTCTTTAACTTAGGTAACCGCCACTGTTTGCTCTATTGACTAAGTGCTCGGATTACCATCCCTTGATAAACTATCATTCTACACCTGTTCACAGGCATACTTTCGATTCCAGGTGTGTGTGGCACTGATACGACTTAGCACTGTCAAAACAGCTATCTGCTACTCCAGTGGTGGTCACCGAGACCAACTTTTTCCTAAAACTCCCTCTCGTCCCTCTTTGAAGTTGCAGGTGATAGCTGCCAAGTTGCAGACCAACCGCAAAACGACTGAACAGTTTCCGCTTAGATGGAATGGAAGTTCAACTAACAAGGGCTAGATATCAGTTCAATTGCATTTGTGATTACACATACAGCAGTAATAAAAAAAAATTTTCCTGATAAATAATTCCAGTTTTTGGAGACTACGATACACAGACACGGACTGGTAGCAGAATGATCTATACACCTTAAATAAATTGAGCGATTCAAAGTAAAATATCTGTGAATGGTGCTGGACGAAAATGAGCGTCGGAGCTTTTTAAGACTGTAGTCCACATGGTCACAAACAACTCATGATTATGTCTACTGATAACTCGGTGCTGATTGGGTTCAATGACATAACGTTGTAATCACGATGAGAAGAAATTTGGTGTGAATGTTCTGGACGACTGGTGCTGTTAATGTGATGATTTGTGCGAAGTTTGAGGCTTACAACAAACGGAAGTGTACGAGTGGTCACGTGATAAATTGTGCTCCTGGGAATGGTTTTGTTGTGAGACAAACAGAATAGTTAGTCCCAATTTTATGTACTTCTATTCAACATTTCGTTCATTATATAGTTGTTCTAGCAAGATAACATATTAGCCAGAGGATAAGTGAAAAATTTGGTGCATCGTGTTGGCTACCTCGAACTCCGAGGCTTAACCCGATCATGGGTCTATAAGTCTCTCAATCATAGTTAGTGAAAACGTGAGATTCTGCAATTAAATTTTGAATAAAGTTGTTTTGTTATTCGGACAGGAAATAAAGGCCACAAGTTTTATTCGCTTTCAGGTAACCCTACTTTATGCGGTGCGGTGGTATATGCTTTTGTTGTCAGTTTGAACATACTCAAAAAGGGTTATTTCACTAAAAACGTTTTGTGGCAAACCATTAATCTAAATAGGACGTTCTGCCTCTTATTCTCTTGCAGAAGAAAAAACGCATCGGTCAGCATGAACTTGTGGTTAGGCCGGCCAGAATGTCGGGTGGTTCTGCGTTACCACGTGATCCAGTGGTCAGTTTGTTCCACTGTTTAACAGGTAATGACAGTCGAACGAGTGCACCGGAAACCAACATCCAGCACCACAAAGAACACTGTATGAAGAGGTCATGTTGTTGACACGGTCAACTCGTTGAGTTTGTTGAACCTCCGCACTCTACCTTTCTCACTTTCTCTGCCACGGTGCACATCCATAACCACAGGCCGACACTGTGTGTATGAAACCTATTGATTCAAGCAACTTAACAGCCCAAGGATGAACAATGAGTCTCCTGGATGATCCAACGGCTAAGACATCTCTCCTAATTGAAGTCACATAGATCATTAACTTTTCGAGCAATGTTTTGGTTACTGAAAAATGGTGCGGGATTCTGATTGGTATGAATTGAACATCATCCACTACTGATTGCAGAATTAGCATTCAGATAGACCTCCTCAGCTGGCCCATTTTGAAAACAAACACTAGACTCGGGTTTCGCTTTCAGTTAAGCTGATCGATGGTGACCATGTTTGTAGTGGTCGGAATATTAACGCCGATCCAAGTTTCATAAAACAACCGTGTTGACCATTGCGCCATTGACCAGATAACCGATTTATTATACACAGTCGTTCAGCCGCATTCTCTTGTGAGTATTGCTTACATTATCGCTGGAAATTATCCGTAGCTGGTAAAATATGCCGTCAAAAGGCAACAGACTGAAGCACCGTTAAATACTCGGTGATATTTCGGTGAGGCCACTCAAGGGTTCGATGATATATGCGTTGATACATAGTTTGTCAGTTTATTTCACACAAAGTCGATTTTGTACCACATCTTATTTTCGGTAGTATATTATTTGCAGGGCTTCAAAGATCTATTCGATGATCGGGAATTCTCCAGCTTGAACGAATTTGGAAGTTGTTTAGATAAATGCATAAAGAATTGCAGTGTTTTGTACCTGTTTGATTCAAACACAAAATCAAGCAATGAACGCTTGAAATATGATAGTGTGAGTATGAGTACTAAGGAGGTTACGTGACAGACGGCGTAACGGTGTAACAAATACAAGCGACGTTATAGCGAAAGCTGTGGGTTACAACGTATTTAGTGAGTTGTGTTCACATACTTTCAATTGCACATTTATCGTGATATATGTTACCATCAATCGCGTTTCTACGTCGTCAGGAGTAAAACTAGGTTGGTTGTTAGCTATCTTACTTTGGAGCACAATCATGATATAACTGCCTTTTTGTACAATGCGCATCCTACTCCAAGTGAAGTAAACGACTCCATGCATCTGTTTGAGTATAACATCAACTGCTGAGTTAAAGCAATATACTGCGGATGTTTATGGTAAGTCTACAAAGACTATGGATAGTTGAAACATCAGCCATCGGTTGAAACCATCCATAATAAGTAAGTGGGTTTTTGTGCATTGAGGTTACAGAAAATCTGTCTCAAATACTCTGCCATCTATAAACTGCCACAGATGTCAGTGGCCACGGTAGGTAAAGCTACACCCTCGATGTTACTTAACGCTTACATAGAAACCCGGACACGCAGGAAGAAGAGGATTTCTACTAAAGCAGAACCGAAAACAAAGAGGCTGTGGTAAACCGGTTAGAATTTGACCATAGGTAGTGACGTTATGATTATAGAATACATGTAAGCAGACTGTCGAACATAGACGTCAATTTGTGAAGCCATGTGTTTTAGTGGAAAATTTTGCCTCTGTTTCTGCTCATTCATTTTACTTTCACGAAAGTATTTAAGATTCTACTTACTGGTAGATTCCTTTTAACTGTATAAACTTACGGGCGTTTTTGTAACCATATTGGCAAACTAGCTTATACCCAAATAAAATGGGTAGTTAATAGAACAAACAGACAAGCTGGACTTTCTGACTTCGTGTGTTCGTTATATTGGTAAACCAACGTTGTGAAACCTGGAGACGCCAGGAGCAGTGTTCCTACAAAGTAAGGGTTCCAACAGTTGTCCTGTGAAAGGAGACAACAGAAACAAGTTTCAGCCATAGGCTCAGTGAGCCGTGCACACGACTTACACATTCGAAAACCAAAATAGCGCCAAAACCATGGCAACTAGTTGCTTCACAGTATCTGGTCATCAAAGCACCGCAGTTTCTTTTAGCGTCCTTGATAACACCCATTCAAGTAATAAAACAGAATTATTTCTTACAACGAAAAAAAAAGGTTTTTCATACTTTCTAGAATACCCAATCAACCACAAGTCCGATGGCATTACAAACTCACTCACTTATGGCTTACCAACGTGATGATTTACAATCTGCGGATAATTTTCAGCCACAATATCGCTATTGTTTTTCCAGTAATCAAACAACCGCCCATCAGGTTAAATGATTTCAGTACTTTCAATTTGAAGAGACATCCTAGTCGTGCGGTCATGGATAAGAGTTAACATAACAGTAACCGTATCTGCTCTCGAGATGACCGGTCAATCTGCGCATTAATCACAAAAACGGATGCCATTAAGAGTTCCGGTATGTTAATTCGGTCTTGTTTAATGTAGGGTAAGTGACGCAGTAGTCAGCACGGTTACCTCATGAAAGCCTGATCGGAGTTTTGATCTCGGCTAGGACGAAGGTATGTACTACTGAAGAGTTCTAATCAGAAAACCTCGAGTATGGTGCTTCTATCCGATAAGGGATGGTCAAAATGTCTGAAAGGATATGAAGACTGCGACCAGTTGTGAGCAATGTTCAGCTCGTCTCATTCATAATTTCTCAATACCTATTACTACTGTACAATCAGAACTAGTCAGATTATTATTGTAAACTAAATATTAGATGTATTAGAAAGTTTTATTTCCATGATTAAAGAGAGTTAAGGAAACCAATATTTTGCGACATATATATTTTGTTCCATTTTTCCTGAACTGGAAAAAGGAATACCACTGTTTATTTCCAATTTTGTTGAGTTCAAACTTAATTCTATTCTACTCCTGCACACAGAAGATGTGTAACGTTGGTCTCTTATAATTTAAAATCAGTCAAACTAACGATTTCGAACGACCGTAGTGTGGTTGCTGGCATTCAGTTAATGAGCTGTCATTTCATTTATCCGATTTCAGTTGGCCAGCCTAACTAATGTGCATTGTTGTTGAGGAAATTTTAGTTTTCATATTGATTGAACATCACTCACAATCGACTGTCTATATGAATGCGACAGATGTGATCAGTTGTTGGTGATGTTCAATCAACTGACACTCAAACACAGGATACACGCGCTGTCACAACTCAGTTGTTCCCGAACTTTTTAGACATCAGTCAACTAATCCAAAAGAAGTAGAATTAAGTTACACTCACCTACAACGCCACCGGTTTCTATGACAATGTAGAGACGCATCTGATCAGGATTCCAACTCAGAGCGTTTGTACTATAAGCACGCCTCTTATTTTGCATATGGATTACAACTGAACCACCAATTTGAATAGTAAATACGAATAACCAGTGGAATCTGATAACATTCTATTATTTGAATAGGATACGATTAATCTTTGCTTCTGTTTTGAAATGTACAGAATCGATATTTTCTTGGTCGATGTGTTGCCAGGCCAGTATCAGTCACCACTGATCGTGAATTTCTCTTAGATCTACTATACTTCCGTGTGGCTAAAGTCTAATAACAATCAGCTCACATCTGACGATATAGATTTCGCGACAGCCGATATCTTGAACAATTTATCCGAAAGTCACTTGCAAACATTTATGAAGTGTAAATCCTTGCACATATCGATGATGGAATGAGGACCAGTCCGGTTGGGAATCAAGTAAATCATGGCAACGGTTGACATCCAAGAGAATAACCCTCATCAACCGCATATAATCAGGATGAATTTGAAAAATTGGGCATGCACCAGACTTGTGGAAATATTTCGTCTACCAGCTTATCTATTCCAGCGAGCGTCAGGAAGCTCGAGTGATTCCATCGGGACTCAGCGGTTGGTGGATGAACGAGCAGTAATACCACGTGAAGTAGTACCACATTTGTGCATTGTAAGCTAGACAGAATGCTTGTTGATTGAGAGCCCATGTACTTCCTTCGGGGCATCTGAAACTCTTTTGTGACAGGGAAACGTGCACCATGTCGTAGCATCGTCAAGGAGAGAAAGTGGTATTTTATAAGAGACCAGGCCGCCACGTTTCACTGATACTCACACTCATTGTCCCTGATTGCTTATGCGCTAAGAGAACCCCGCCTATATCACAGTTAGCCCTCGTGTAAAAGGTTGGTCCACAGTCCGCAGCCTATGGACACTCCCAGTAGCGTTGGGCTAGACTGCTCGTTTTCACGGAGACCGGGTTATAGCTAAAGTGTACCCTTTCATTTTACCAAAACATCAGGAAAACGAGGGTTTTCGGGGTGTTAACAATTTATCCAGTCAACCGGGTCATCGACTGCGCAAAACATCCTGGCGAACTGTTACAACACTCAGCTAATCAACTCTCTCTGCGTTCTTACGTAACACTACAATCAAACTCTCAACGATCGGTAAACAACCAAATAGGATAACAGACCAAAGCCAGTGTTGCATACACGAAAGACAATTCTCCCTCAGTTTAACCAATTCGTCACTTTCTGGCTTGACATCCTCATTTTTTTTCGACCACTGATACCCTGCGTATTACTGTATATTCTCACATTAACAATTTAACAAGCGCCCAGTGAGATAATTTAGAACTCGTAAAATCCTAACATATCAGTCTTCTTGTTGTTTTAGTTAATCGGATAGAAGCAACCATAACTTCAAAACTCTAGCTTAGATGAAAGTTTACCAGATCTGAATATCCAAATATAATGAATTGGGGTCAACTTCTTATAGTTAAACTTCACGAATGTCTCTTGCAATCTTACATGACTCAGTGAAGTGATCAACCTTTACGAGATTAACCTTGACACAGCCAGTGGATAACGGTGGGTTTGTGGGGCACACAACTGCAAATTCGTGCTCAGTGTATGATCGCTGGTGATAGTCAGGTTATTTAAGATGGTCAAGATCTGCCTGTTCGTCGACGTTTTCAATCACCAGTGATAATTGACCTTGTGTATATTCAGACACACGTACGTAAACTGGTATCTTAAGGGGAATATTGATTACTCCCTTGTGGGAATTCCAACTTGAACATATCAAAGCTGCAACGATTATAATAAGTGATGTGACATTTACTGAAGCGACTATTGATCAGCGCCGAAACATGAATAAGCTAACTTCGCAAAGATATATTTGAGGGAATGAGTGTCAGACAAAAAGTCAGACCGTTACGATTGATTTAGGAGCTTCTGGGTTATTAGATATCCTACGACTTAGCAGACCACTGGGAGCTAAAACACATAAACGTGTCTTTGCAACTAATGGAGCGAATGACTATCCTACAGTTCAGCTTGTCTGGCTGTCACTCTGGGTTAATACATGTTCTTTTCCAGTGCTAATAATTATTTCATGGATGTATCGGATGGACATATTCTGTGAATAGAAACGTTCACCATTCTTTCCCGTCTGCACAGTCGTTTTCGCGTTATCGTTTTTCATCTTGTGCACACAGAGTTGCCAGAATTAGTTAACTGCAAACATATGCGCAGCTGTTCTTCCATCTTACAGACATTCCGTCGCATGCAGCGGGGACATGGAATCGTGTGGACTGCGCCGAATTACTGGTGGTTTCAAATTGTGGCGTTGATATTTGCCAAATGTAAAATGATTATTTGGTCCATTATGTGTACAGACTAAAAGGAAAACACTGTAGATGACAGAAAAAGATCGGTCTGATATTCAATCTACATGACAACGGATCGCGGTGTGAAGATGAAGCACCGCGACAAACTAGATTTTAGTTACTGTCTTTCAGTGTATTATCAGTAGTAATCATTACGAGTACTAACTCGAATGCCTAAATCCTATGGCTAACTTTAGGAGTAGTGAATACGTTACTACGCCCTCATTCATACGAATACAGACGGTGAATGTATTTAGACATTTCGCTTATTACTATAGATTGGCATTGTCTCTGCCAACAAATGCAACCACAAAATACGTAACGTGGAAGTAGACAGTTTCACTTATTCAACCCCTCCTAATGCATAGACTTGCACTGCAAGGTAAGGATGTCAAATCAACATGTATTGCACTGTGCTTCATTGTGTGGCCACACCCTTCAGTTGTACAATTTAAGAGGTTAGCAATAGAAGCATCGGTAACAAGAAATAAAGATATCCGTTAATAAGTAGGCAAGACAGTAGTGATCATTTCGGGATCTGTGTGCTTCACAACCCAGTTGGCATCTGACTGTAGACTGATGGAGACGACGGCTAATTCTCTCTAGCATTTTGAATGTTGCCATCTTGAATGCAGTTATTTGTGAACAAATAACAGTTACTGGAGCGAGGTATCGGAACCTGTGAAGAGGCCGTCCCGGAGATACCGTCTTACGTTTCACTTACAAACTGGTACTTTGACTGTATGGTGGAGATACCTTGATACTGATTGTTCACAACTGGCCATCGGTTTTCAAGCCCATGATCTACTCTTACTCTTATCGTCTATATCTAAACTTAGCTTTTTCGTTTACCAGCCACTGATATATCGTCATCGATTATAGTGAAAATCATATCATATGGGTTGAACATCACTCAGTTAATCGCAGTGTTCGTTTTTTGAGTAGTCACAGCACCGTCTGGTTATTTGTGAAATCCTCGCAGTATCCGCGACCCATCATTCTCAATTGTTGAAACGTGGTCAGCTGACAAATCAGCGGTTGGATATACCTAATCCAGTTTACACCAACATTTTGAGCTAGCTACGACCACATGCATTGACAGTGACAGTACTGGAATCCTTTAAGACATTTACTAATACGTCAAGGCTAGTGAACTCAGTACTGTTTGCAAACGTTGGAACTAAGTTCAAAATTACGAATCTCAATTGTTATCCTCAGCTGTTACACCTTCAATTCTCCAAGACCAAAATCGATGGTCATTTCTAGTCTGTTTGTAGGCGGACTAACCCTTTCTGAAATCCAGTGAAGGGCCAAGTAACTGTTTTGAGCAAAATGTGTATCAATAATACCATGCACGAGAGAGAACCGAACAGACAACCTCTAAGTAAGTGTCTCAGTGTTAGCCCTGGCAATTTTGAGGCCATGAGAAATAAATGTGGTGAGTTTGCAAGCAAACCAGAAACGGCTTATCGATTTCAGTCTCTGAGGAAAAACAGTACAACGGCCGAGGAAAGCAACCTACGCGCCTCCCTGTATTTCCAGTAAATCCGATTTTGTGCTCCAATGAATATGCATTTGGGCTGCCCTACTGATAACTGCTCACAAGTCGTGGATTCAAGTTTTCGATGTGTGATGCTGATGTTATCCGGCTAATTCGAATCTACCGGCAACTCCTTAGCAGTTGCTGCTGGGACCAAAGGTTTACAGGTACCTTCGATTTTAAGTTGAGATTATTTTATTCTTCTGTCTGACAGCCACATGAACTTCAATTGTGCTTGTCTACCTAAACAAACCGCTAAAACATTCTTACGAAATCTAGCTAAAATAGATACAGTTTCAGAGTGATTTTAATAAGCAAATTGAAACAGTTAAATTTATCACACACACATACACCTGGAAAACAGTCAACCATTTTTTCATTTGCATGTCAGTCTTGTTACGGACACTAATTAAGGTCTAAACGTTTAAGTAAGGAAAATTTTAAAAAACATCAAAAGAGGGTGTGAATCATTTGGGAGACGTCGTAATAACGACAGGCTTTTAAACACAAACTCGTTAATTACTATTCCGCCCACGTGTGTTTGTAGAGAATAGTCCCGGGAATTGCTGGTACGATCAGAACCAGAATACCCCACTAAAATGTCAGATTGAAAGGTTCTTTGGAGAATTAGAGAAATGGCGTCCGAAACGAATTGCATGTCTGAGGGGAATGGTATTAACTACGTAAATGGGTCGGCGGAGTGGTAAGTGTGACAATGAAACGTGCCTTCAGTAAAATTGTGATCTCCTCCGGGACTCTCAGAAAAAGAACGTAAGTGTTTGTAGCCACAATCGTAGTTCCACCGAGATCGCTAAGTTGACTAGTTATCGATGACAGTGAGATTCAGCATACCGCCTTATCGGTACGTATCAATTTTTAGCGACTAACTTTGCCTTCATTACTTTAAGCATGTGTCGTTGTTGTTAGGTGGATTACGAGTGAAACTGGTGGAAAACGTAAACATTGTGATGCTCAATATATAGGCACCGTAATGCATTTTTATATGTACCGCAGCGGGTTTTGGTCTGTATGTGATTGACCGTCACTAGCAATCAAATATGACTTCTGACTAGTGATAAACGTAAAGTTCCAGAAGGGTTTCGTCAATTCTTCACATAACCACAAATGGTTAGAGATCTTGATGTAAAAAAATTCCAAATGTTACATAACCGACTAATTTTTGTGTTATATTGAATGTATCTTCTCGCCTAGTTTTTAGTCGACAGACAAACTGTTTTGGATGGGGCATAGGTGTAGTGAGAGTTGGATAGAGATACACACAAAGGTGTGTTGAATCAGCTATTGGAGGTTAATCGTGTTGGCAGGAAACATGAAGTCATATTAAAACAACCCAATACATATTGTGCACATCTGATTTATGGCGATGAGTTATGAAGGTCATACAGACACGAAAATGGAGTACGACTGGATAGTACACTCATAATTGACTGATGCCCGAAAAGATATTTTGCATGTGCATTTACCAGAAATTTCGCATTGCAAATATGTCTCTTTTCGTTGATTTAGCAAAACTAACTGTTGTATACAGTCCGCTGGGTTTTCTTCAGTTGGTTCCTCATATAGTCTGTGTAAGTTATTTTTTTTTAAATGGCACATTCTCAAAATAACCCTAGTAGCAGTATATGAAAATCGTCTTCCCTGTGCCGTGAATTTAACAAAATACAATAAAATGAACATGCATGAATGTTCGATTTTTGTAGGCTTATCAAAAGCGTGATCTAAATGTATTGGGTTTGATAATACAGCTTATCACGCAGTTATGCGTTAAGTGGATAGGATTTCAAACTTCTCAACAGACTTACTTGTAACCACAGACATGGGCGCTGTCCCAACCCCCATCTGTTGTCCATTTCATCCGTGAGCTGTTGATATTCCCTACATTTTTTGTCACACCCAACTGTACACATAACTTGAAGCACCCACGTATTCAGCTAAATTTTTTTAAAGGACAATTGAATTATCATTTTAATCATGTGACTGTTTTCATCTAACTGACCTTGGCTAGTCTCCCATTTGTCAGTAGGACTTACTCACTATTTTTCCGGTCAAATTGAGTGTCGAGCGCTAAGTTAGCAAATCGAGATAAATCAGAACAGAAGTCTGGATGGCATTAAACGGACCCAATTTACCGGAAAATAGTACCTTTTTTCATAGAGGAACAACATTAGTCAACTTAGGACCTGTTCGACATTTCTGATTGACTGGCGTCGATCGATTGCAAATCGGCTTGCAGCATTTTTTGCGTGAGTTCTGATCATTCAGAAAAGTGCTTCAGTACATTCTCATTACACTGAGTACCATTCAGCCGTTGATGCGGACAGAGATGAACACCATTCATGAGTTTTTTGAATTAAGCACAACACAATAATACAGAATGCTTTGAGGATTTGGACTGCCGTGTGATGGGCATGCTCCCATGTGTACCGGGTATTGCTGAATTTCTCAAACCTGGAAAGGAAGTCAACATACTGATAATGCACACTCTATGTGAACAGTACTTATCGTACGACAACCAGACTAACAACAACAGTGTATTGCAAGAGAATAGCATTGGCAAGCCGTGCCTGTTTTGGACAGTGGGTTATCGTCAAGTTCAAGCAACTATCCCAACTAACCAGCCTGGGTGACGGTTAGATTGCAGACTGGCGGTGGGCTCCACTGCTGACATGGTCGGGATATGTGCACTTCTACGTGAGTCTATTTGATTTTTGTCTGCGTAAGGCCGTTGATAATGTCAGTTGGGTTTGTGATATCTGAAGGGTGCCTGTATTGACTTCATCGAAAACTTGAGAACAACAAAGCACCGACTAGTGCTTACGTTCTGTCTTTCCTTTTCAGGCTCGTAACATAACAAAGGTGAACATAATTCTTTATTGACACAACAGTACAAAATTTACAATAGCACGAATCGGTTTTTACAGCGGTCAAATAGAGATGGATGATTGATGGACGGTTTAGGATATACCACCAACTATAGAGAAGAGCCAGGTTCACAAAAACTTGTATCTGAACACACGGTGGATTTGATAGCCGGCTTTATGAAATTCAATCAAACGGACACTCAGTGAACCTGAACTCTATGTATTCGTTAGGACTCAAAGGCTACCAATGCCTTCAGTCAAATGAGATTAACCTCTCGGTGTCATCTCATACTGCGTTTACCAATTTATATGTAACTGTGGAGATAGTTGTATTGGTAGGGCTGGGAGTTGTTTGATTTAAAAGATGAGGGAATGTTTGCTTAAAGTCATGTAGAAATTTGTGTCACCGGAGAACGACAATATGGCTGAAACACGTAAACAGCCAGTTTCCTCCGTCGCCGGACACAACCTGTCCACTGGTTACGTTAGCGATCCAGCTTATGCACTCAGACTCCTGTAACGTCATTCTAATCCAAGATACTTGAGATTTACTGAAACGATCACAATCAATCTAATCAGGCCAGTTGTGTGTTCATAAACGCGACCCCTCCCTGGTATTAGTGACCTATTCTAGCCCGTAACCTTATTATCTCCCTCCACCTGTTTGCTATTAAAATCCGACTCATGTTGTTGTAAATGTGGCACTGATGAGTCAATGCTAAATTCTTGCATCTACCACTGTTTGTGTTCCACTTGGTTTGTCCAAACGTCTGAAGGGAACTAATTATCTTAAGTGAAAATACTTATCTGGAGCAGTTGGAAAACTAGTTCCTACAGTTACTGTGAATTAGGTGATTGTAAGCAATAAAGCGATCACTGCTCTAACTGAAAAGTTCGATTGATTTTAGACCACGAGAGCTCATGAATTCTCAAAAATTTCTTTTGGGCGCTGAGGTCAGGTACATGCAAGTAGATAGAGACAGTTTCGACAGAGTTGATCAGTTTATCTGCGCTGAATTGATCATTCTTGCTGTCGAGGTAAATGGATTCTATCACATGGTAAAGCCTACCTAAATCTGTCTGTTATCAGGACCGCTGTCCAACTGTTCATAATGGTTATGGTCAATTCAGCAGTAGAGCAAGGTGGAATATACTGCATGAACCAGTAGTAAACACACACAAAGCTAAGTGTAAAACAGGACGGTTTGCTCTTAAACAACGACTTGATGACAGAAATCTAATGAAAGCATACTAATAATTGGTCTGCAAACTAGGTTGTTTCAACGTTCGTTTCGAGAATTCTAGTCAGTGAATCACCCTATGAACAGTAGTTGTGAAATTACATTTACATACACTAAAGCTCACATATCTTGCAGCTTTCTTAGTTTTTCCAGTACAATGTACCACAGCACTTGTTCTAGAAGATACCACTAAGCGAAACATAGTTGAAAACTTTCAGAGGAATTTGTTTATTACGTGTAAGGCATCGGTGGTACTGATTTTCAGATAAATACCACTTTTGCTCTGGTGGAGGCGAACTTGTGAGATGATAATAGGGAAGTACAGACTCACCAAAGTAGTATTGAT
>JTDE01001836.1:97833-112467 GCA_014338405.1 Paragonimus skrjabini miyazakii | reverse complement strand
CTACTATGCCATGTATGAATGAAAGTAGACTGAATGACATTATCTTTTTTATGGGTGTGTCGTATTTATCGTAGAAAAGAGGAATAAATCAAAATGATTGCAGCTATTAACCTATTTGTTATAGTAAGGCGATAGTGCATTCTAAATATTACATCATTTCGTTGTGTTTCTAGGCGATCCGGTTGAATTACTTAGTTTGAAATTGACTGAAACAGGATACCATGTTTTATGTAATATACAAGCCCATTCTTGTACACAAGAGTTGTATACAACAGGCATTTCATTGCTGATATCCTTCAGCACTGAATTCCCCCGTTCCGACCGGGATCGCATCGCCGGTTCACATTTTCATAAGGCAGCCGTGTTGACTACTACGTCATTCACCTCGTATTAAACACGATAGAATTATAGTATCTAACCGTTCCATCACAGCTGTTTTGCAGTAATGCACAATTTGTCCAACCTCTTCTGGAAAAACCAGCCACTGTGGTATTAACTCCGGTTGCTGCCCCAGTGATTAGGACTTCATATCAAGTCGAAATCACTGAGAATCTTACAATTGTTCAACAAAGTGCTAATTGCTGGTAAGTAATAAAATATTTGGTTGATATTAACCGAACATTATTCATAGCTTACCGCAGCCTTCACAATCGAACGGATGTTTTAGACAGTCCATTTAGAAAAGTGACATTAAGTTGGAAATTAGCTCTTGTCAGAGCTCGTTAACAACGACATGGATATGAAACCTAGTTTATCTTCCTAAGTGACAACCGAAGGGGAGTAGCCAAAACTTTCATGTGAATGCGAACGTTATGGTCAAATGTGTCCAAGTTAGTTGGTGTGCAGGTTATATCGACCAGATTCCCTGCTACTTACTAGTAAGATACAAACCATCTATTCGACAACAAAACTTTTGTATGTATGACACACGTGACCCATTGGGGGTCTATTTGTCCTTTTCAGTACAACATATTAGTAACCACATTGCAATCTGCTCAACGTGGCCATCGGCTAACATAGCCGAGACCACCTGCAATCAGACGAGTGCATCGGATTGCACATCATAAGTCTGCATAACATGGCCTAAAGTTTCAGACACGGTAGTAATAATGTCTAGTTTGTTTTTCACATAAATCTCTGGACGTCGATTCTATATCTACCTTAACCATTTTTCAGCGGCAGTATTAAAGGTGTCTAAAACAATATGTGTTACAACACTGATGAACGGTTTGTTAAAGCAAATTGGTAGTATAAGAGATAGGTTGAAAAGTAACAGCAAGAACTAACTATTTTCCCTCAGTTATCTTGGACAGTACTTCAGAATCGGTTTGTCAACTGAACACGTTTTCCTGCGGGAGCTACTAATTTGGCAATATCTGTGGTGCAGCTAACCAGAAAAAAAACAGAATATGAAAGGATTCTGAAGTGGAAGAAGCTTCCTCTGTATGGTCTGAGCGTGTAGTGGTCGAGGGCCGATCGAATGGTGGATCCTATCTCCGAAGGCAAGTCAGGGCACCCCTATATCCGGATAAACGTGTAAGCTGGCTCAACACCACCGGGCGCGTCCCTAGACTGAGGATTAGGGAACGGTCTTTCACGTGGGGGCCAACTGTGAAATAAGCAGAGTTCTCCCGGAGAATAAACAATCGCGGACAATGACAGGTAGTACTACCAGGGCTTGCTGGGTTCACAGTTGGTAGCCAGGTCTTCTATAAAGTGCCACATCAGGTGTTCTACCGTACTGTGAAATACCGTATGTTACCCCGCCAAAATGAAGGTTTTAGGTGCCTCAAGGGGGGGCGGCACATGGACTCTCATACAATATACCGTCCGTCTTGTGTGCTGCATGTATGGTGTACTGACATTTCCATCCCTGCCAACCATGGACAACCCATGGGGAAGACGTACGAATAACCTCGGTGATCACTGGCTCAAACAGGTAGGCAAAGTGTGCTGGGTACTTTGACTGGCTGGATCCTACGTTAAGAACGTATGAACCAGTTTGGTCATCGACACCCGGCTACAGTAGACCAGCGTCCGGTCTTGGACTCTTTGGCTGGACAGATATGCCACATCAGATTCGCCTTCGATGGTGAATCCTCGAACTGCTGCGCTGCTTCTGTCGTGATCTCCTGAAGGGTCCACCGGGCATCCTTGATGAGTGGACTCCATCCGAAGAGCCTACTAACCGTACCACCACAGGTCACCAGCCTCCAAATGTACTGCGAACTCTGTGCTCTGCTCCGATGCGTATGGGTTGAGTTTCTTTTAAATCAAAGGCTCCGGGTGGGGCTCCTTAAACCAAGTCTTCTGTTTGATCTGTGCAACCGCGAGATATTTTGTCCTCACAACTGTAAACTTATATAAACTATCCATTTTTTTTATATCCCCCTATCACGACGTTTTGGCTGAGATGTTGGCGATCGGCATTGTTTCCATATCACAATTTACCGTACCAAACAAAGTTGACTCGTTTCCCTCTCTTGTCAAGTAACTCTTTACTTGGTGATTTCCAAATCCCGTTTGCAGACACACATCAGAGACTTACCTCATTTGCTGCTCGCAGTGGAACTCATTGCCAGAATGGTAGTGTGTCAAACATTAAGGATCTTTTACTTGGAGCGCACAAACCTCTACTCACCATCTGAGTGCGATTTAAGCTTGCCATCTTTAATGTTCAACCACCTATGCAAGTAGATCAGCAGACAGCTCTTGTAAATACTCTGGAGACACTCGCCATCGATATCCGTCGTCTTATTAGGACGCAGTTCTAGGATTCTTATTCAGTACTACATTTCCAGTTTTCGTCAATCACTTCACCATGCAAGTACAATGTACGCTTGTCTGGGGACCCTACAGCTCAAACCACTGGTCAAGCTGGCTTTCGAACTGCGTTAAGTGCATTCGCAGAGAAGGCATTGCTTGACTGGCTAACCGTAAACAACCGCCTTTGCACTGTCAGACTCCAAGGTAGAGTTAGAGCATCGCGAGGAGCCCATCACAAACGTTGTTTTTGTTGTTGTTACGTCATAGGTCTCCACGGACACAGTAAAAGATTATTTCTGATACCAGCTCACTAACCTTCTGAACACTGCGCTGCACACGGACATTGTTGGACTTGTTCAAGTAGATAGGCTAAGCGTTGACGAGCATGACTTTGGTGGTCTGCACCCAAGTTTATTGCAGCTCTGTGCTGACAACAGCTTGTTTATAACAAATACTGATCTTCGACCTGGCGATCTCCACTGCCCAGTCAATCGTGGATACAGATTGACCGCATGACCGTCAGCTATCGCTGGTATGGTTGTTTTCAAGATTGCAAGTCAATCTGGAACACCTGTATGGATTCTGATCATGCACTCCTACGTGTCAAACTCGCTTTGCGCTTCGGTGGGGGCCACTTCGCCGTTAATTACAAATTTATATTTAAACTGGCAGGGTCACATGCGCCTTACGCTTACCAGTGTGTGCTTGCCCTTAGTCTAGGTCCCCACACACCGAACGACATTGAAATACATTGGGCACATATACGACATGTGATGCATAGGTGTGGTACTGCCTCGTGTGGTACTACTGTGTGTTCAGCTGTCAACCGCTGGGTCCCTATGTTGTCACTGGAACTGCTCGGAGCTTGCCGGAATATTCTACCCGGCAGGAAGTACAACTCGTCCCGTGAGGTTACTCGCCCGGAACTCCGTAAGCCAAACCCCGTGAACACAGCGCGCTATGAAGGTTGAACATGACGTTACTACCGGGACCTGCCGAAGGCTTTTCCATCTCATCCGAGCTACTGGTAACATGTAGCCAGGTGTGAGTAATGTAGTTTGCGAAGCCAATGGTGAGTCTATTCATAACGTGCAACGATGCTTAGGACGTAGGTCTGAACAATTCCAACAGTACTTCAACTGGCCACCCGCGCCATTGACTACACCTTCGAGCTTTGCCCGTGCTCCTTTGTCTGTTGACCTTTCTCCGCCCTCGGAAACAGAAGTCTGTTTTTAGACCAAGTTTCTGAAACGTCATAAGATAGCCAGTTTAAACGAACTCCGTCCTTCTCTCCTTGTAGATGGAGGTTCAGCTTTAGTTTAAGAGCTAATGACTATGCTGCAGAAGCTTCGGGTCAGTGAAGTTGTTCCAAATGACAAGTTTGGTTAACATCTTCCCCATTTTCGAAAACGGTTCACGTACTTCCTGTGCAAACCATGGAGGGATTGATCTAATTCTTAACGCTTTAAAGTTGCTCGCAGCCATTGCATTTCGTAGGCCAAGCGAAACGCGCGTGAACCATATCCGTGAGGAGCAAGCTGAGTTCCGCCCTGTTCGTGGATGTATTGATCATATCTCCTCACTTCACCGGATGCTTGAACTCTGCTGTTCTTGAAGAAGGCCAGCATTTGTTTTCTTCTTGGACATCAGAGGGGCCTTTGATTTGATCGACAGAAGTGCATGCTGGAATTGTCTGCCGGGGAAGGGTGTGCCTGAGAAGTATTTGAACATCCTGGGAGCGCCTTACTCTTAGACCTCGGAAAGGGTCCAGGCTTATGGCAGCGCGTCATTGATCTTCAACATCTCAAGTGGGGTGCGACAAGGCTATCAAGTCTCCAACTTCATATTCCGACTTGCAGTAGGCGAATGTTGAAAACCCTCGAAAAGATAATCTGGTTCGCCCCCGATACAGTAGTGCGCTCGTCGGAAATCGAACTCTCCTCTTTGTACCAATCACTCCGGAAAATCTCAGTCCAGAATATACCGCAACTGTTCCGTGATTTGCTCTCAAGATAACCGAAAGGACGCGTGCAAAAAACAGCTCTGTTCCGTTCCAAAAACGTGTTCGACAAGGCGAAAAATACAAGGTATTTATATGGTGTGTAGTGACCTAAAAACATTCTCGAATCAGAAAATAGGAGGATAGTTAGCGAAAAAACTTATTAGGATCACTAAGCCACCAATAAGCATAGCAGAATAACCGTCGGACAGGTAAAAAGATAACCAAGGTTACCTCTGGGACCTTCTGAACAGTTCTGTTAAGTCTGATTGGATCAATAGTTTTTCTCGAGAATGGAGGCGGTTTTGGACGAAAAAAATGGAAGCCTTAACAGCGAGATCCCCAGGTGTGCCCTGACAGATGGCGAATATGATGGTCTGTGATGACCTCCAGGCGCCCAACTTTGAGACATGTGGTATGCAGACGACACTGCCGTAATCTGTGAATGTTCGCAGGGAACCCAGAACCCACTGGACAGATTAAAGGCTTCAGTTCGTTACTGTCTGCCACATCGTGCCTTGTTAACGAGTGGAGGCGGCAAGCAAGTGATCGAAGTATAATTTGGGTTCAGAGTATGAAGGCGCTCACTCTGAAGCTTGCCTCAGTAGGACGCTCCCGACTTCCAGGCTGAGGTCCAAAGGACACTGGACACCTCTGGTTGAGAATGTTGTTTAATACGGCTAGGAACAGAACTCACTAGTGCTCGTGTTGCAAATCTCTGTGTACATCGTTGTGACTTTCTCTTTCTCACCCTTCTACACTTGTTTCATCCTTCAACTTACACAGTACTTTTTTCTCACATTGTGGCACATTCACCAAAACATATGGTGTTTTTGCATGCTAAATATAGATATACTTTGTTACTAGATTTAACAAAATCAATTGTGAAACAACCACTGCATGATTAAGCTGACTGAAGGATTGATAGAACCTAGTTTTCAAAAGTCCGCAAGGGGTATCACAAAGTACGGAGTACCAGCAAGTCTGAAGGATGGCTATCCTCTGTATGGAAATCTTCAAAGATTCCGTGGAGAATATTGATAATGAAGAAGCAATTCTAACATACATTTGCTCTACGTGGCATGTAAAAGTAACGTGTGTCTCATACACAGTTTACAATTTGTAGTAAAAAGTATGTAATCGTGAATGCCGATGGAGTTTAATCAGACATGCACACTTTTCTCATGGAAGGAGGAAATGTTTAGAGAAAGTTTTGACAAGCATCCTCGTAAAGTTTATTTTACTTTTGGAATGTATATCTTACATAACAGGTTGTATCGTACGGTAGGAACATCCTGCGGTGGAGTATCAGGCGAAATCTGTTAATTCGGACAACATGTACAATATGAACAAACTTTCACCAGATCGCCAGTACTAGAACAATGAATCAATCATTGTGGTGACTTTATATTCTGAAACACTATAAATGCAATCGCGAATGCGCTTGGAGATAGGCCGCCAACTAGTGTTGGGCGAAAAAGCGGAGACCGTCTATGGCTAATGAAGATTTTCGTGTCCGAATCGTGTAAAAGCTTGCAAGAACTGTACCAAGCTTAGTGTTCCCGTTCACAAACCCACTTTCCCACAAGATATCAGATCTTTGTGAGATGTGCAATGGAAGCGATGATCATGTTAAAATATCCGATCTGTGTTAAGATTATTCGACGTCTTTGCTTCAAGCCTGAACTTCCAACCAGCTCCTCTCGAGAAGACTCACCAGGCTCGACTCACCAGGCTCCGTCTGACCGGAGCTCATCAGTGGTTCCTATCTTCACTACGACCAGGACTAGAACTCCTATCACGTTTACATGAAGCAGCCCCGTCGGCCATTGCGTAAGTGACCCCACATTAGGCATGACCAATTTATTATATCCGTATGTTCGCCAACTTTTGCTTGTGAGTACTGATCAGGTTGCTCGATCGTCTCGATCTAATACACAGTTATTGGAAGGTCTGTGAGACTGAGACGGATGCAGTCAAATGTGAGTGATGGTCGACCTGAAATTAATCAAATCCCCGACTACTCATCAGTAACCTAAACTAACGCCTAGCTAGTTCAACTGGATCAGAGATTTCTACCTCTCCCAGAATCGCGGGTTACCGATCGAAGTTAACAGACAGTCTCTTATCAAGTCAATCGGGTGCATTGCTCATTTTTCACAAGCAAAAGTGGTTCAGCGTTCAGATACGACAATTCAGTCGTGTCTATTTTAAAGTGAATGGCGTATAGGTGAAGTGGGTTGCCTAATGAAAGTATGGTCGGAATTTTTGTCCCGGTCTTGACAGGGATGTGCACCACTGACGAACTCTGAATAAAACAAAATTCGAATCTATCGCTTATTTTCGAGAGAAATTTACAAGGAAAGTCTATCTGAATTGGACGGCTACGATCAAGTATGAGTGAAGTTCAAATTAGGATCTCCGACTATTCTTTAGACAACTATTTACGTTAAGGCTGTGTAAAAAAACGAACTGGGTCAACATTAGAAGCACCGGAACTATCGTGGCCACCAGACCCCAAGAGATATAAATCTGTACCATGAGGAAACTGTGGTGATGTGTACTCTCAGGGAAGATAGTCAGTGTTTAGCAACAAAACTAAAATTTAGTGCCACTGAGTCAATTAACCTTGGGAAAGCTATCTCCTCCCGTACACTTGTGGTAGGGTGATTTTCGACACACGCAGGCCTCTTAAGCTTCTGCTGATAGCGTTTCCACATTAACGACTCTTCAATATTTACCCAAACTGTATTCGTTGCATCTGTGCATTCGGCAGACGCACGTTCCTGCGGATACCACGTTTGTAATATTTGAATGCTGCACAACCTACATGTTCCTAATGCGTCGTTTTGCTCGACGAACATTGGGGACGCTATGTTTATTGGCGCAATTTTCGTGATGCTTCTGTCTGAAGAAATATATGTGACGCAACATGCAACCGCATGAGTTGCAGACCGTGTCCAAAGCTGACTCACAGTTAATATTAGGAGCGTTCACTTGTCACACTCAAATGTTTTACTCTTCTCAGTACACTGAGTTGTTCTCTCAGTATTCATGCTAAGCAATTGCACCGCCTACGTTAATGTACTTTGTAGATGCATTGGTTCGATGACGCCTACCACGGATTAAGGTTACCTGCTGGACTAATATAGAAACAGGCGTGCCGCCAGGTCAACACAACCCACCGCTGTATTCGCATTCTGCCTGGAATGTGTATCAATTATGAATTTTTTTGAATACAAACACTGAATCCGAAGAGGGTTGACATGATGCTACAAAAGTATTACCGATAAGCAAGCATATTAGCAACTGGAACTTCTGTGGAGCTTTTAAAAATGACTACCGTCATGTCATAACAAAGTTACTGCACAAACCTTTCCAGGGAAGAATTTCTACACAGAAGAAACATCAGGCTTTAGAGGGATGTATATGTCAATCTGTAATGCATAGTTCTTGCTATACAATTGTATGATTCTTGACTTGAAGCTGTGAACTATTCACACGTGACTGTCTTGTCTGCAAAAGGCAGAATCCACTGCGATACAGTTGTTGATTTTCAGGTACATTTCGTGGTGAAACAGGCATGTGTATTTTTTTTTACGGTGCTTCCAGTCATTCGGATGAAAGTGTTTGTTACAGGCAGCAGAATATACTGCTGATATTCAGTTGTAAGGCATGCAAGCCAGTTGACATTACTAACTGAAATCTTCTCCGAAGTATGCTAAACTAACAGTCTAGGCACAAGAAGCAAATTTAGGTTGTATTTAGCGTGAGATAGTTTTAATTACAAAAAAGTGAGCGATATCGCATCTATACATAACCAATAATCCATTAATTAATTCCTTGTCTAAGGAAGACTTTTAACTCTGGTAAGTATAACAAATATGTATTTTGGAATGTTGAACAGCTGAGGCAAGATAGAGCTAGATATTTGTCAGAAAAAGTTGAATAACAAATGGTAATAACAACTTTCAAGTTTGTTTTACCTTAACATGCATAAAGTGACTCTAAATAGACTTAGCTAGTCCTATTTGATATGATTTAAATTAGTTGGGTTCCAGATTGTACTTGCAAGAACATAACAGTGCAAGAGGTCCCCAGTCTTTCATGCAACGGCTTGTAAAATATCACATCTGCCAGTCACTGGCAGGGTGTCTGTCCTGATGTCCCTCGTTTCATTTCATACGGATAGCCACTACAATCTACCGCGTTTAATATTCTGTCATGCATCTTTACGTCTCAGCCTGGTATTTCCGGGTGAACTGATGCCATAATACATTTAGTGTCTGCAGATTGATCATTCATATCGTTAGACACTGTCACCTGGCGCATAGCAGGTCGGACGAGAAACTACCACAAGATGTTGGTCATGGTAGTGAATTACCGAAGCGTGGAGATTTCATGGGTCAGTTCAAAGAGAGGATTATCACAATGAAGACGGTAGGAAAAAGTGCGCGGTCCAATCACTTAGACAAGCCATTTTGTTTGACCGTAACCTCTTGAAATATACCGGAAGGACAAATTGTCTCCTGTTGGATAGTTTTTATTTGCTGAAGCAAAACCCGACACTGCTCGTTCGTGCACATAGATGGTGTAGTAAGATTAGACTGGGGCGGTTTCCTGATCGAAGATAATTCAACTAAACAAAACTCACGCGCAAGCTGCTGCAAACGGAATTGCGGTCGATAGGCGCCAACCAATCGAAAAAGTAGGATTAGCTAGTGCGTCGAATTTGCTTGATTAAAACGTGCTGTTCGCATACGCGTCGGATTTAAACAACCGTGTGGCCCAAGAAAACAGCATGGAACGCAGAATCGAAAGGGCCAATCAACGCACAAAACACTCGTCGTGCAATAGCAATCGTAAATGCTATATTTTCACCATAAAGGGGTATTGGTTTTCTAGCAAACTGTGCTACCCCCATTGAACTGCGGAAATGAAAGCGATTAGTACGATAATGTTCATCGAAGTAGTTGTACAAATAAGTCCTTTAGAACAGTTTGGGGATGTTGTAGCTGGTCCGGACACGTTCAATGTAATGATCCGTATTCCTATAAAACCTGCTTAATTCCGGGTGAATGACGCTGTGAACTAGGTTTGTGGTTCACAAATATCGGGGGATGTCAATGATTGAAGGATGCAACCCCTTTTCAAATGCATGGATACAGATACAAACCTGAAATGATGGTCACGTATTGGTGCAACTATGGTGATCGTTGGCCAAATCATACTGCTATCAAGCGGTTGGGCTGAAGCAATCGTACCGCATAAGAGAAGTCATATAGGTAATAATTAGGCAGGATATGTCAATTCACTCATTTTTTTGGCACCGGCGTTTCTCTCTATGTTTTGTCGTGCAAATGAGTGGTTATGGGTGCAGTTAAATTTTATGTCAGTTATTTCTGTTCAGTAAAAAAGCAATCAGTTTTTCTCCTCTTGAGAAAGAGAGGTGACTGTTACACAACTGGTGAGATTTGTTCAAACACTGGTAAAGCCACATGTTGAGTGGTACGTAATCTGGTAATCTGGTCACAATCTAAATGATACTCACATTTCGAGTAGATGCGTCGCTTGGTTCACTTCAGACAGGAGAAGTGAAGGTGAGCCTCATCACTGTTAGAGGGCACTGGTAGTGCATTGCATAGACTTGAACTTTAAATTCACGTTTATTATGCGAAATTATCGCCTGTTGAACCATCGACTTCCATTCATACCCTGTCGTGTAACCACATTCCAAGTGCGTGTGGGCAACATGCGATGATCAAAACGTTGAAGAATGGGTCAAATGAAGTTTTTATTATTGGTTTGACAGAGAAAGCCTGATAACTGGATTATCGATTTGAATAAACAGAACGGTTGCCATGGTCTACACAATACCCACATGTGATGGTGACTTTGGCGTTCACACAGACCTTTCCGAATGGCCTTTTCGAAATAAGCACTATCGGTTGCGCTAGCCAATGAGAATCGGTTCGAGGTGTGGACAGAAAGAAAACTGATGTTTTATCTGCTGGTCAAGAACGTAAACCACACATACGGTCTGCCCGTTCTTCCCGGCTGAATCATGACCGGTATTTGATGTAAATAGAACATCTGGTGACATTATTTGCGTTCATCATGCAATAGCCCTATCTAATAAGTCTAGTTATGGGAACCAGACATCAACGATTGGCTCAGGTGAACGCGTGTGATAGAAAGAGATTTCTTCTGTTCACATCACACAAAAGTCGATCGAGGTGCACTACCTGATTGGAACCGTTCTGACGACACTACAGTGATATATTCTTGAGCACTCGATCCGCCAGGTAAGCAGTCACAGATGGCTAAGCACAATGTCTGCTAGTAATGACTGGGTTCAGCGCAACCAAACACTTGTAATAGTCAGCTTTACAGAAGACGAGGGGTAGTGTTAAGTACTCTCAGTGTTCTGAGCTATGGTCCGATATGCCGGGGTGCTAAAACGAGTCTGGCCGACATCGAAAAAATTGCGTACCCGAGCCGATGTTTTAGCCACAGTTACGTCATTGGCGTAATTCCCTTCGGAAGTTTTAACAAATAGACAGAACATGAAAACTGTTAGATACAAGCATTTCATATTGACACATCAGTACCAAATTTGGAATAACATGGGTCTACTTTTAAAGCATACAATTAAGGAGGTGGACACGTCTTGACCGTTGGCCATGCTATCGATCCAGCTTGTGCAATCAAAATCCTGTTACGTCACTGCAATCCAAGATTCCTGCGGTTTGCTGAAGTGGTCACAATCAATCGACTCAAACTAACTCTGTGGATTCAGAAACAACTGTTCGTGAACCTGATAACTATGTGGAATTTGTGACCTATCTTAACACACTGGTCGACCATTCACCCACTGAACTGTTTGCTGTAAAAAGTTCATCTGTTATTGTAAATCTGGTATTGCTGAGCCAATACGATATGTTTGCAATCATCACTCTTCGTATTCCGAATGTTTTATTCAGACATTCATTTTTACAGTTTCAGCATGTTATATCAGTATTTACTCTCCATTCCACTGTTATAGTATGATCCATTCTATTTATAAAAATAACCTGGGGATATACAATCACAGGAACTCCCATAGTCATTTTAAAATGATATCGATTTCACTTAAATTAATATCGAGACTGTCTGGTTTACAGATTTGTCTTGTACACGTGAATAGCGTATTCAGTAGTGCTTTTACATATGACCGCTTTGAATTACCTTTCTTTGCCCAGACAGAGCTGCTTAAAATAGAAGAGATAAATTCCGATTCCTGAATTGTCATGCTTGAAGTCGCCGATCGTAGTTTGTCACACTGTACACCCGTCGGCCCCACCGATCATAACGTAACTCGCTGCCTAAGATTCGAACTTGACAATCGTACAGACATTGCGTGGCCTCAGAAAACGCCGGTGGTTTGACGACCGCAGCCTACACCGGTGAGATGTCGCAATCCGCAGCACGTGCCCACTTCTGAAGAGAGTGAAGACAAACAATCAACCCGGTCATTGCGATTTGTCACAGCTGCCAATGAAGGCTTCTACCGAAGTGACCTGAACCCGGTGCAGCGTTCACACGGACTTCACACACACTCTCTCTCTTAATCTGCCCACTGGTAGTTGTTTCTCAGGCGGTGGTATGCGTACGCGTTGATTTACTCGATTACGTCACTCACCTTGGCAAACGGTTTGTAACACTTCCTCAGTGTCACTTACCATCGCAGTTTAATTGATTCAAACAGAGACTGGTGAGTGACTCGGGAAGCGTGATAGGTAGTAGTGGATTTCGTTTGAGATAACTTGAATGTCACCCGCAAATGATCGCACCTTTTAAATGGACATATTCGTTTAGATCAGCCCTTTTCGAATAGAAACATTGGACTCGCGTTTCGTCTCTAATAGTGTTCGGATAAATAGTTTAGCAAATTTGATGTTTAAGAAGAGACCCAATTGTGAAAAATCTAGATTTCGGCCGAATTCCAACCAGCGACAGAAACAGAATGTCCAGACGCGGCAAATACTGTACCAGTTGAGCTACGAAACCACGCCGGAAACTCAGAAATTTCATATTTGGACTTAGTTACTCACGCAACCAACTGAATCATATGGAATCCAGCAGATGATCCAATGGATTGACTACCCAAACAGGATTTCTTGATCAGTTCATGCTGGAATGAATGTACTTACCATGTCTGAACGATGTCCCCTTGACTTGTTCCGTCATCTCTATCCCTTTTCCATATAGGAGTTATATGAGACAATAACTAACTCGGAAGACTCGGTTTCTAAGATTTGTACAAAATGGGCCTGACTTAACACTTCAGACAAATGGATACCAATCTAATACAGAAGCGTCATCCCACTGCCCGGAATGGATACATTCGATGATAAAGTGTGCTATCTGCAAGGGAAGCGGCATAATGGGTGATCTTTAGAATCAGTCCGAAAATCATTACATTCAGTCATTTGGTTCGGTGAATAAATCTGATCGCCAGCAATGTTAGCTTGATGAAATTTATTAGAAATTTCATGCAGGTTACTGTTGACTAAATTTATGCACATGGTTGTGAAACAGAAATTATGATGTACAGAATAAATCATATTTTTCTTCATGAGGACAGCTTACGGAAAATGCAAGGGGCTTTAGAAAAAAAGTGTCGGTCAATATAGTGAACATCTAGAAAGCTGGACTTGTAAGTAAAACTCCTGCCACAGAACAGTGAAACCGTACGGTACTTTACATCCATAGTACATTGCAGACTGTCCGCAATCATGGATGTGCATCATTTTGAGATCACGTCATGCATGCATACGACGCCTGAACTGGGTGCGTGTTTATATAATCGTTAGGATGTGCCGACGAATTGTTGCATACATATCTGGTGAAGTTTACAAATGTGATTTCCCCTTATACATACAATAAATCTGATATCGTTTAAAGTTAATAGAGACCTAAATTTCGTAAACTGTTGTGGACCGAATGAGACACTCATCGGTTGATGATCAATCAATAACTTGGAGATAGTCTGCAATAAGTGTGAGCGGTTTGGCTAATCTGGATAATGAAAATGATGACTACTGAACAGACTTTTTTGTCATTTACCACAACGCACTCAAAAGTGATCAGAAGTTGAACAATGGACGTACAATATACCTGTTTCATATCAAAAGAATGTGGCTCCATCATTACTTACATATGCTAAATCGACTAACCTGTCGTTCACATCCAAATCAGATAGTGGAATGCTGTGACATACTCGTTTGACATGTATAGCTTCGTAGTGCAGTCGAATGATGCCGAGAAATGTGAACAGCATAATAAGCTGAGTCCAGACAACCGTGTTTCAGATGAGAGGAATATGCCAAAACAATGCATCGAAATCCCAGATTAGAATGAAATGGTTTATTCCACTAATTTCTTCCAGCAGGTCAACTGTCGGCATGGTCGTACGGGGAGGGGGGTAACAACGTCACTTTAGGGACCACTTTTTTCTATGCGTTGAACTAAACGACTATCAAATAGAATTCATTTTCAGGGCTTGTGATTTTCTAGGTGTCAGACATGACAAGCGGACACACTGTGACCTGCTGTAACACAAACATATGTAAAAAAAATTGGTGGCCATAGAGCATAATAACGGTAAGTAATTTAGAAGAGATCCATTTACGAAAAATCTGGAATTCGGCCGGATTCGAACCACCGACAGAATCATTTGGTGGATTCTATATGACACGATTGGGTGGGTGGGTAACTAGTGTTATGATCCGCAAAAGCGGATGGCGCAAGGGTTATCTTTTCGACCAAGCAATACAGGGGTTAAGCATTGAAACAAAACCTGAAACAAAACCACTCATTTGCACGCG
>JTDE01001836.1:81714-95674 GCA_014338405.1 Paragonimus skrjabini miyazakii | reverse complement strand
TGACGTTCTGTATTTTGTCTAAAATCTCCGCCACCGCTGGGACTGCTACGACTTTGTTGACTGTAATCTCGTTGAGTCTTCTGAAGTCGACACAAAATCGAAATTTCCAGTTGGGCTTCCTCACCAACAGAACAGGAGAATTGAACGGGCTATCAGCCTCCTCAATAATTTCCTCCTTCAGCATTTCCTTCACTTGTCGCTCAATTTCTGGCTGCAGGTGAACCGAAGTCCTTCTGGGCCCGAATGGTCGAAATTGGTCTGGCTTGATGAAGATTTCACGTTCAATCCAGTCATAGTAGCCATATGGGTCTTGGTCAGTGGTGAACAGCTTTCGGAACTTGCATATCACTTCAATCTGTCCAAGCTGAGGTTTGTGTTTTCTCGCTAGTGGAACCACTCCATACTTTGAGTTTACCATGCTTCAAATCAATCACAGCCTCAGCGCGTTCAAGAAAATCCGCTCCCAATATAGTCTGGTGTGCGTCGGGGGAAATTACGAACGATTGCTTGACTACGTGATCTTCGATTCCGACATCATACTCCGCAACGCCCGTAACTCTGAGCGTAAACCCACCGATTGTTCGAGCGACCATCGCACACGGCTGAACAGTTTCTCTCGGTCTCGGTCCAATAAATGAAATCGCGGCTCCAGTGTCAATCAAACAACACTCCGAGCTACCATTGATTTCTAACCTAGCCTGAACAACTGTCTTATCAACTATCCCTATTATCGAATCACCCTTCCAACTCAAAAGTCAATCATTGATGCGCTTATTTAAGTATGGCTTTTTCTTTCAGAATGGGCAAAATCTTCGCCAGTGTCCACGTCTTCCGCATTTGTAACAGACGTCGCCACGGTTCTGTTCCCTCCTCATCTTCAAAACGGCCACTTCTTGAGTCAACTTTTCCCCTGCAGTTCGCAGATCATTCACTTCACTTGGTGCACCCGTCTTCAACTCGCAGACTGTCGAGGAGTTGTCTGCCAGTAATTGTCGAGCCCGCCTCAGCTAGCTGTTCCAATGTCATCGGATGTGCGATGAGAGCCACCCTGAACTGATCCTGCATCGCTAGTGGCATTCCGTCCAAGAACTGATCTGCCAGCATCCGTTGTTCCGAATCCTGGTCCAAATGTGGCAAGGCTCTTGATAAGGTTGCCCGCAGTGACACGGCATACACGAGAGCGTCGCCTCCTGGTCCAAGCCGGGTGCCCCTGAAATGCCGCATTGCCTCCTGGCAATCAGCGCCTCCTTCGCGGCAGCCCACTCCAGCTTCGCGGGGCCTCTTTGCGCCGCCTCCAGAACAGCCTTTGCCCTGCCCTTGAGCAGCATCCGCAAGGCCGCCAGCTTCGCCCGGTCGGTCTTGACTCCGACCGTTTCCGCTACGTCCTCGAAGTGCCCCAAGAAGCTCCGGACATCCCCATCCTCGAACGGCTGTGGCCATGGGATCTTCGTCCTCCAATCCTGGTCACGGCACCAATTGTTATGATACGAGAACGCGGATGGCGCAAGAGTTATCTTTTCGACCAAGCAATACAGGGGTTAAGCATTGAAACAAAACCTGAAACAAAACCACTCATTTGCACGCGGTATTCGGCCTCAGATCGTCTCGGCTGCCGCATACGTCAATGCTCAGTTCCATTAAGTAGCAGGGACTCCTATGGGTGATACTGCACTCTGATTTTCCTTCCTGCACTTTTTCTGCGGCTTGTACCATGTCAAAATATATGCTCCGGTCCTACAACTGACTAGCAGTTGTTTGAGTAGTATGTTACGGTCGCTCAACTCCACTGCACTAGGTCCAAATGTGAAATTTCTGAGTTTCCGGCGTAGTTTCCTAGCTCAGCTGGTACAGTATTTGCCACGTTTGGACAGGTTGTTTCCGTCGCTGGTTGGAATCCGGCTGAAGTCCAGATTTTTCGCAAATGGATCTCTTCTATATTGTCGAATTTGCCAGACTACTTACCAGCAAGTAATTTATTCAGAATAGAGATTTTCGTGCCAGCGTGCGCACAATCGCAATACGAATGCTGGAAGAATACGACTGATGCCGATGAAAATCACTATGACTAAATGCCATCTATATATGTTGAACGCCACTCACATCCGACAGTGGGTTTCGCATTCAAATTGACTTTGACGCCAGACGTTTTTGAAAAAGAAAACCCGGACTAAGGTTCTATTCATGCCAGAGCTCGCCGGCAGTGCATATATTTGCCACGACCAGGATATGCACTCCGGCTTGAGTTCTCACTGTTATTGTTGACAGCTACGTCACTGTCGTTAACATAAGCAAACTCGATTTGTAGTTTCACGATGGCGCTCCTTGGAACGATTTGTTGTCCTGGGCAGTACTCGCAAGTGAATGGGACAAGGTGTTCACATGCGATAATTTAGTCGAACTCAACGCGAGATTCAACAGTGCAGCACCCGATATTAGTACCTCATGAGAACGTGGACCGGAATCGAAGTTCCCAATGTAATAAAAGGTTTGGTCTGTTGACAGGCTCAGTTCAGAGTGAAACTCGAGAAAGGCCATCTTTTCTAAAGGAACTCTGTAGAAAGCCCATCAGCTGTAAATATAATTTACACTACATCAGCCACAAACCTGAGTATATAACGGTAGTTTCATCGCGTATGGATTGAAAACTTAAAAGTAAGATGACTGGAAGATTGGCTAATTTAAAAGAAGGGCACATCCAACTTACATCTGATTGCAACTTCATTAGTGACGTTGAAAGTCCTTCAGCAAGTTCTCGTTGGACGTCTAATGTCACAGAATAACTACATGACTCCATATCAGTTTGTCTACGAACCGCGTCGGTCCAATGTTTACGCATTGTTCTGTGTCGTACCTAGAAAGCAAATGTAAGGCAGTTCACTTAATTTTTTCCATATCACAACAACGCTTACCCCTTTACCAGAAGTGGAGATTTTTTCCTATTCCCAATCATTCCGCGTGATGTTGTTATGCGATTGCCTCCGCAGGTTACACGTTTGTAGTGGTCAAGAACATTTCTCCCTCGTCATGTATTCGCAGCGTGTTCAAGAATGTAACTATCTTGTCAGTTCCATTTTCTCCTCATTTGAGCCCCATGCCAATTCGGTTGAGCTCGTTTCTGTTAAAGTACGCAGATACTGTCTCATTCAACCTTCAACCTACGGAGACATCTTCTCCCCTCGGTCTGTAAAATGATCTTAATTAACTGGCCACATGTAATGATGTTTTATTTTCCGTTCTTAAAGAAGCATACGACTAACAGATTTTTGATAATTATCTCCAAACGTGAGTTGAAATCAAGGTTCCTACCAGGTATCGATTTGTGAAATATTCAGATGTTGTGTTGAACTACTAGATTCGCGCTTTGTGTTTCATATCTACATCATATACATATCCTCCGTTTTATTATACTCGATTTCTACCTGAAAGTTTTAAACTTCTTTCTGAGCCTATAGGGCGATTGTCTTACTTCAGCACTATTCTTCGTTATAGTCCCACTGATTCTATAGTGATTCAACATTTTAAAGTGTGCAAGTAGCTGGTCTCCAAAATTTTGTTCGATTAAGTTTGTCTTTTTCATTGTGATCTTTCGATACGTATGTTCACATCCCCAGTTAGGTCTTATATGAGTACCCAACTGTAATTTATTGTATGGCTTTTGATAGGTTTAGAACATATGGCTGCATATCTCTAACCTTCAGCATCTCAATTGGAGTGTGACAAAGTTGTCCACCTTTTCATATCTTATCCAACTTGGTAGTAGGCGAGCTCCTAGAATGCACCATGGCAGATTGCAAATGTAACAGAGTAGAGCCGTTCCCGAGCATCCCCTTCCGATATATAGTGTATGCAGACGATATCTGTGTAGTATGTGAGGGTTCACGGGGAAGTTTCAACTGGCTCATTTGATATAACCCTTGACCCTTCTAAGTGCATGGTGTTGCTGCAAGATTGGCAGGTCTGTGTGTCTGCTTTCGTCTCTGGTGGTGAAAGGTCAGAGATAGTTGAGAGGTTCGTGTAATGTGGTAGCTGTATCAGTGCTGGTGAAATATCAGATGTGATCATATATCGCGTAGCTCAGGTTCGGATAGCATTTGCCAGTTAACGCTATATGTGACACGGGAATGATTTCTGTCTTTCTATGAAAAAGGTGAACATAGTGCTGCTGCTCGTGCAGTCTCGTTGTACGGTTATACAATCTCTTTCATCAACTCAATGGATTTAGATAGAACGTTCGTTTTCGACCATCGGTCTCTTCGAAAGTATCACCACCGTGTTGTGGGAACATTGCGTCAGAATTGACTTAGCTTGCCGTTGCATCTTAGGAACGACTTGGTTTTGTCAGCCTCCGGGCATAATGACCTCGTCTCACAGAATCCGTTGTATTGGCAACATTTTACGAATGCTAACTCACGGCCTACCACAACACGCCTAGTTTGCGAGTAGTGAGTTGTGATGGAAGCGACAGTCTGATGGTCGGCGTATGACTTGGATTCGGAATATGAGGGTACTGACAATTACGTTTGCTTTCGAAAGGCCTTCCGGGTTTGTTAGCTGGCAGTCGGATTGCAGTGACCACCTTTGTTTGAGAACTGCGTCTGGTGTGGTGAAGATTGGAAGTCTATGGTCTTGGGTTGCGGATCTCCGTTTCAGCTAGTGTAGTTAATTTCTAACTGTATATCATTCTTTTTATTTACACTGCACAACCACTTCCTTTATTCCATACTGTGGCACGTTTGGCGATTCACGTGACCTTTTTCTTGCTATATATATTCATTATTTGGCAGCATTTCTTATTGTCCCGAACATTTTTGTAAACGAAGTGACCAAGAAATTGTATTAATATATTCATCAACAAACCTGGCTGTTAAGGAAGTAGTTGTTTAAGCACTGAATGATCATTTTCTATGGTGCGTAAAACAATTCTTTCAATTCAGTTGGGTTGAAGTGAATAAAAGCTGTGGTTGTACACTGAACTATGATAAGTGAATATTCACTTAAGACAACAATTTTCAGCTATCATAAGCTTTCTTAGTTCGTGAGTATTTGTCTTGCATTACATGCTGCTCAAGACATCGCCTTTATGGGGGAAATCAGGGTTGAGGAAAAATACTGTTGTGTCCTTACTGGCATGTTTTTGTAAACATCTCATCCGACTGTTTTATTCGTGTGTTCTGATGAGTAACGAAAGCACATACCAACATCTCACTTTTTGCAAGGAACTCAGCATGCTTGTGACATATTTCACAATGATTAGATGGGCTAATCAATATTTTTGCGAGGCAAAACAACTGTACCAGTACGCTTGTGAACACAGTGTCAAGTTGAGAAATCGAACAGTCATAACCACCGTAATCGTTAGAGTTATTTGCAAACATGTTCTTTGTTCTATCCGGTGCTACCCGTAAGGAAAGTTAAAAGGTATACTGTATGATTACTATAAATATGGAGAAGTGAGAAAATTGGTAGTGTGGTATTTTATGGCCTTATTCGACGATCATTCCCAAGTATTCAGATGACTTTTGCAACCAGTCGTATCTCTTCATGAAAACGTTAGTCTGAAATTCTGCGACCTTAATTTACCACGAAAAGTGTCATCTACCTAGTGGTATACCAAGTTTGCATACACCTTTGTGATGTTCTGATATTATCTGTCCAGTTATTGCTTTTTGCAATTTTCTCTCAGTTTTGCTGGTACAATTCCACTTGTGCACATTTGCATCTTTTCATTCGTGTACTGAACTGGAAATGGCAGCTTTTAGTGTGATAACTCGCTACCGCAAACCATTAGACGCTGGAGTCTACATATATGGATCGATAATGAATGGTCGATAACGAAGGGCATTCCAGTCGACTTGACTGCGGTACATAAATTATCACTGCCTGTCATCGGTTAGACAGTTGAAATGGTACAATACTCAGATCAAACCGACCAATATCGAATTGCATTAACAGAAACTTACCAAAAAAAACTATCTGCGTCAAACCATTTCGACCTGGTTGGTTATTTTTGTGTCTATGAGAGGTGTTTGGTCTGATTCAGAACAAATTGTGTTTTTGATGATTCCTTCAATGACCGCCAAGATTAAGCGCTGACAATGTGGTAGCTTCATGAGTCTTATAACTCACTTTTTGTACGGCAAAATAATTATAAAAGGATGTTCAGTTGTTTAAAGAACATGATTAAAATGGGAATTGATAAGCCCCGCGTAACGTGAAAATGGTTCAACTGGGTCATTTCAAGCGACCAAAAGGTCCGTACTGAAGACGTTCGGGGAATTTTCTATGAATTTGAGGTATTTCAATTATTTCAAATTGAACACTATCCACATTCGATCACATGGATAATCAACAACTGTTTGACTGGATTATACAAATATTGCGGGATTTCATAGAAGAAACACCATACAACTATCTCCAGATTGCCTGTTCAAACTTCGGACAACACAAAGTCAAATGTGCAATCTTGGAATACGATTAATTATTCGCATGGTATAGGTATGTAGTAACAAACAATCGTTAACTTTCCATTAAGCCCTGTTTGCGTGTCTTCATGTTTACTTACCGATCGACTCGCATATCTAGAACGGAGCAAAATAATCATAAACTCCAAATTTGATGAAGGCGCGGAAATTGACATTCTCGACCAATTGGATTAATTAAGTAAAATGAATTCACTGCTGGAAAAAAGAGTAGTTTTGTAAGAATACACAACGAAGAGGATAGAACGATGAACATAGAGTAGGCTTTAACAAAATCATTATGGTGCTTACAGTAAACGGGACTTATTGTGTCAGGCATGCTCAGGTTCGTTCGAATTCGTTGAAATCTTGAAGAAGCTAAATTTGCTAAGTAAAAGAATATTCTCATTTTATATTGCATCTCTATTCATGAATATCATCCTCAAGGAGACACTGATTTTCTGTGCGACCATAGAAGAATCAGAAGAATTAAAGCAATTGTTATACCGTTCCACGTCCGGATTATGTTGACGAAAGGAGAATATAACAAAGAGTCGCCATTAGGGCCATTACTAACTGGTATTTTTATGCCACCACTTAAGAATGGTGCTTGAGCCACGTGGATTAACCCGCTTACATTTTATAGACGATATACAGATGATAATGTACGTGTTGCGGATGAATCAATAAACACTAGGGACGGTTCATCCCAATCCATAGGAATATCCGCTCAACGATGGAGCGGGAGTCACCCAAAGGTATCTCATTTCTAGACGTCTTCTTGTTCTGCTTCTCGGATGCGATGGTACAAAGGAAAATACACCATAAGGTAACCTGAACCGGGCAGTATACGAATCTTCATACATTTTTACCATTTAGACAGAAAATTAAACACATCCGATGTGTGGTCGATAGGACAACAGAAATCTGTTCGAGTGACGTCTCAGAGGAGGAAAGGTAATTCATATTCAAGGTGTTAGTTGAAAACGGCTATTCAGAACAGTTTGTTAACACATATATGTTAAGTAGCACAAAAGCGAGCAAGCCGCATACTACGAGCAAAAAGTTTGTCTACATCTCACCGCCATTTAAGGACGACCGTGCCTCTGAAAATACAATTAACATACCGCAGCTCCAATCAAGGCCTGTTTTGAAGCCAAGCCGCGCGTCCAGTTTAATTCCATACAAATTTTACCCCCACATCGGAAATATGTATTGTCTGTTCTAGCTGTATCATGCAGTGTGTACCATTTCGTTTGATCCTGTGGCACCAGCAACGTACGGGGTAGGAGGCAACAGGTATTTGTACACATTCGGGGCCATACTGCGGTATGGATAACTGGTGGCCTGGACAAATCTTGCTCGTTTTTGATCGCTGGGAGTATAATGGAGTCAAACCGTTCGATCAATCCCTCAGACCAATTCAGTCCTATCTACCAGGTCCGTAATTTACGACCAAGATGGGCAAACGGTTGATTGCTTGCAATCGAAGAAAATAGCACCATTCGCGCATCCTCGCATTCTGTTGCACCCTGCGTCCCAGAGCCATGGACTCGGCAACAAAAATCCGGAGTCCAGACCACAGGGCTTGCCCACCGAACAAGACACCTTACCGAGTCGGGTGAATGAACGGGCACAACACACCACTGAAACCGTAGCCAGATTAGCGGGTTGTGCGTTGGGTGAAGGTGCACACGCATTTCTAGTGTAGTCGCCCGGCCACATCAGTCCAGTGCTTTGACCACCACGGTCCGCGATCGAGAACACCTGGTTGATCACACACGTCTCTCTAATCGTTTCAGCGATTGAGAGGTTACCGCAAGAATTGGATGCAGCATACATCGTTGAGTGTAAATGGACAAAGTAGAGATATGTTATTTCTCTAACGAACTGTGCTTTCACAACAATTTTTTTCACCAAACGCAGAATGATAAAAGCTGCATTCATGAACGAAACAGATTTGCAAATCACCAGAAGATTGATCGAAAACCAACCGTGCAAACTATACGTGTAAATGACGGGTGGCGGTTTACGATCGATAGTTTCATTTCGGCGAAAGCAAGTCGGACTTGTAGAACCTGGGGCAACTAGTTCGCTGTGTCTGTCTGTCTGACAGATTTCTCTCACGTTCAGTTATGTTGAATCACATTTTGTTAATTCAGTTTACCGGGCAGTAGCCGCGCCCGGCTTGGTCTGGGCGAATTATCATGCTGATCGCATAGCTGGGCTACGGTTAACAAAACAGCGTGTCAGTAACCTGACAACTAAATGGCGTATTGAAGTGGTTTTTATTTATGGGACCTGTGGTGAAAATGTGACGGAGACCAGTAGGAAGTTTAACACAATGCGTGTGGGTACGCGATCTGTTACCTGTAAATCGGTTCGAAGGCTGATGGAAATGTTTGTTACAACGGACAGTGACCTACAAAGAACTGGTCGACCACGCACATCAACAGATGATTGTTCTGCGACGTGTAAAAAAAAGGTAAGCAAAAAAGCGTCCGTCGGCTGACTCAAAAATGCAACAATTCGAAGTATGCAAAATGCAAGTATCGGCCATACCGGAAGACCCGATCACAGGAACCTCAGATGTATAATGCAGACAAACGTATGTCATTTTGCACGTAGTATTTATCAGAAAAGGACGTATATTCAACAGTATTCACTGACGAAGCAATATACTGAAGTACTTCGTTCCTTTGATGAACTTGAATAAGGTTATGAGGAGACGTACACCATGTGGTGTTCTCCAGAGTAAAATTTCGGTGGTCCCAAGTAGCTGGAAACAGCTAGAAATGCCAGGCGCGTGCACAGAGGCCGACGAACGGCACCGAACCTCATCAGAAGCAAAACACTGAATCCAAACAGATCATATAATCAAGGTTTGTGATGCATTCTTTGTGGTGTATCGAGGCAACCGGAAAAGCATCCACCACTTCGCTGGGGCTTTGGCTATCAGGTGCCAAAATTCCCCTTGTGTGTTCAAAAACAATTTGTGTTGTCTGTCTAATCCCTTAAGCCATGACATTCGCCCTATGGAACCATATGTTAATGCGTAAAATTAATTACATGTCCATGTGTGATCAGAATGTACGAAATGGTAGCCCGGAGAACATCACATGATTTACGTCTTCTCATTGCTTTGTTGGAGCAATATTCTGTCTGAATGGATTCGTGCGGAAACCCAATTTTTGCGCCTCAGCAACCCCCATCGGTTTGCTCTAATCCGACGTCAACATAGCCCAAACTTTATAGTTTGAGCGGAGCTTATTGGAACACGGATTATCAAGCTTTTCTGTTAGCATAATGATTCATAAAGTAGGATATTCCTACCTATGGATACTGTAGCAGAATATTGTACCCGCGTTGGAACAACTGGGAGTAGTCAACTACGTTTGGTTTCAACAGGATGGCGCAGTACCACATTATATACTATGTGTGTGCGGGACTGTCAGGCTGGAAGTGCGAGCATTCCAACTTTCTGCGGAATACCCCAACACAGGGTGGAGGTGCGTTCAAAAACCCACGGTGAGCGGATGGAGAACGGCGTGGGCGACCGGATGAGACATCGCTCGACCGGATCGGACCAACGGGCGAGACGTGGCAGCCGAAATAGGATGGATGACCAAACTGAAGGCGTGATTATTCCAACACTCTCAGGAATATCTCGACACGGCTGTAGAGTACGTTCAAAGCCTACAGTAGACAGACGGAGGACAGCACGAGCGATCGGACAAGCTATCGCTCAAGGAAATCGGATTAAGGGACGAGGAATAGCAGGCAGAAAACACCCGGGTAGAAGACACCAATCACACACCTAAACCGGGTAGAAGTGCACACGACGCGTGAACGGAAACCTGGGGGTGTTGTGGACTGGAATGCTGACTCATAAACGCGTGAGCGCGCGTAGCATGTGAGCTAGCGTGTTGGACAATAAAGATTGTGCTTTAGTGGACGCCTTTTCGCTACATGTGTACAAGAATATCTGGATGAAACATTCGGGCGACGATGGATCGGTTGCGGTGGCCTAAGGGAGTGGCTCTCATGGTCGCCATATATTATCCCACTGGATTTTTTGCTTCGGGGCTACCTCGAGAGCGAAGTTTATAAAGAACGTCCACAAATACTTCAGTAACTCAAAACAGCTATAATCTTGGAATGCAGTGCAATCTCCGAGGCTACTTTACAGCGAGTAATGTGATTGTGGATAATGGATGGTGTTTTTGTGTAAGCAAAACTGCGAAGAACATTTTGAGTATCTGCTATGAAGTTTTTGTTTTATGCTGGTGCTTTCATCTCTTTTCAGCTTTGCGTGACGATAATGTTGACTTTTCAGTAGATCAACACACCTGTAGCGATAATTGACACATTCGCATACTTCGGGGATTACAGTCTCGTTTAGATACCGTTTTGGTTCATGTATAGTAAGACACTATTAATTGGATACTTAAGAGCACGACACATTAAGCCATCATTCTCTGGCAGGCGTTAACCAGATGTAAAATATAAAAAGCCGTTTGACATCGGGACGGACTACTTATTTCACGGTATGTATAAACGGCCCTCATATAACGCTGTAGACGGCAGCAGGAAGATGTGTCCAGTACTATCTACATGTTGCTTATGGTTCATCCGTGAAGTACAAAAATGGTCCCAGTGTCGGTATTTGTTTCCTTAAGACCACACATTGATCGTATTCCGTCAGTGTGTTCTGGTTCCGGTTCGTTTCTCACGCTGCATTTTTCAAGACAATGCAGGTTTTCAGAGGACAAGCACCTCAATCTGGACGACATTTCCGCAGGAGCTGTCTACCTTGATCTCGATAACGTAACAAGCTGCCTTCATCACGGATCAGATGGTCAAATAAACTGTGTTGAGAAAATGTGGGGCGACACAGCTCAGTACCGAGGCCACGAAGCTGTGGCATGTCGAACGACGCGTAGTGTTTTAATCCCATGACTACAATACGTCACGTCAGTGTCCACAAATGGCGCGATAAGCCTAAAAACACAGCACGACGTGCCTCATATTCTATGGAAAATTTGTCAGGTTTCAACCAGTCATCTGGTGATTTGTAAATATGTTTCGTTCATGAATGCGGCTTTCTGTCATTCAGCGTTTTGTGAAAAAAATATTGTGATAGCACAGTCCACCAGTAACGATAGAAGACACACGTCGCGAGATGGTAACATTTCGTTTACTCTCTTCAGTCACGAACGTAAAACATTGGAATATATAGGACTTGCGGATAACAACAACAATAGAATCAACGACTGGGTTTACACAAAACAAGGACTGTTATCAGTTCCGGGGAAGACAAACTGCCTGAGTCAACAGCCTATGCACACACAGGACCGGACGGTGAGTATTGATTAACATTGTTTCGGAGAAGGCAAGCAACTTCGGATTCCGATTACGCAACAACACTTGAAACGAATTGGCGGGGTCAACAATGTGACCTGTTACCATAATGTGCTTTGCTACTGATGAGGTCGGATTTCATCTCATCCGCCCTGTCGCCATTGCACGTTGCGTCATGGCGCGCACCAACCACTTAGGCATGTGTTCAGTCATTGTTTATCGTAGGCACCGATCTGTTCTGCCGATATAGATGTCACCGCAATTGTAAGTGAACTGATAGATTACATGTGAGACAGAACATTTCGGTAGGACACGATTGTGAATAAGCTGAGCGACACTCCTAGTTGTGAGTAGCAACCGCAATTTAATCACAGGGTATGTACGAGTTAGAGCAGACTGTAATTTCTGTTGTGATACGTGATATGATCACCTTTGAAAGGAAGGTTCAAAAAGACCTGCTTCTTATGGACCGTACTCACGGCAGTCTTGATCAATCTTTTCTGGCTGTGAACATCGATAAACTTCTCAGGACAGCCGTTTGCGAACAACACTTTCTTTAGTCTCTCCTGCTCTCCTTGCAAGCAGTCTTCGGTGCAGATCTCCCGGGCTCTATGGAACAGGGTTCACACCATACCTCGTTTATAAGTGATTGGTGCAAAAAAAGAAAATTGCAAATACTGACCGCTCCAAGTAGCCTTACGTTGTACTGAGCGTTGTAGTGAGCCATCCTGTCTTTTAGTGAGTGAAATGTCTAGAAAAGATAAACTATTGTTTGCTTCCTCTTCATGAGAAACAAAAAGATTAGGATGAGCAGAATTAAGAAGGTTTGAGAGTGAAACAGAATGAATATTAGTGGTGAAAATCAAACTATCATCTACATATCGCTTATAGAGGCTGGCACTAACTATAGCATCAGATAATTTTAATCCACTCATTCCTAAATATATATCTGCAAGTGTTGGGCCCAATGGATTACCCATTTCTACACCATCAACTTGCTTATAAGATGATCTCGCCAAGTCAAAATGGATATTCTCTGTACATAAAAGTATAAGTTTCTTGAGATAATCGCGCAGGCTAAACCGGGTCGCCCTATCTGTTGTACATGACAGGGTGGATAGGCGAAAATATGCTACTGCCAATCACTCACCCTCATACCGTTCCCGCAATATTAATCCCCGGACAGATAATGCTCACTCAAGCCTCAGCCGACCCTTGTTCAAAAGTGAGGGTAGCAAGCAGTGGCCTGACAGGTATGGAGACGTAAGTTTTCTGAGCTGTGCAGGCAACGTGTTTGCAAGAATTCTTCTGAACCGGCTGAATATAGATGTCTTAGAGGCCAATGTTCCTGAGGAGCAATGCGAATTCCGGGCGAATCGGGGTACGAATGACCTGGTGTTCACTGCTCGACAGTTTCAGGAGAAGTACCGGGAACGGAACCAGCTCCTGTATGCCCTCTTCGTAGAATTCACCAAAGCGTTCGATTCCGTGAGCCGCGAGGCGCTGTGGACGGTGCTTGGTGAGCTTGGATGTCCAGGTAAGTTCTTCAGTTTGTTTAAAATGTTGCATGTGGGCATGAGGGCGAAGGTGCAATCATGTGGATCGACTTGTGATGAGTTTGACATTGTCACTGGTGTTAAGCAGGGTTGCGTCCTGGCTCCATCCCTATTTAGCTTATATTTGACTGACATGCTAACAGTTGCTTTTCAGGAATCTGTGAAGGACGGTGTTGAAGTTGAGTACCGGACGGATGGGCGCCTACTGAATACTCGACGTTTCGGTGCCCCAACCCGGTTACATACCTCAATGATGCGCATACTTCTGTTCGCAGATGACAGCGCACTGTTTGCACATAGCGAGGACGAACTACAGCGACTGGCCACGGCTTTCGCGACCGCGGCATCCAAGTTTGGACTGAATATCAACACAGGCAAGACATTTTCTTTCTTTCACCCTTCTCCGGGCGGAGGTGCTGTCTATGCACCTTCACCTCAAATCCGTGTTAATGGAAATGTTGTCGACAGTTGCGCTGATTTCTGCTTCTTGGGCAGCAATCTGTCCACCGACTTGTCCGTAGACCGCGAGTTGAGAGCTCGTGTGGCAAAGGCTAGTAGTGCTTTCGGACGTCTTGAAAGACGTGT